>VXBX01007008.1:188616-237016 GCA_013400415.1 Scytalopus superciliaris | reverse complement strand
GAAACACAAAGGGAAAATGAGAACTGTGAAGCAAACATCATTATTTTGAAAGGAAGTCCTGAAGTCCAGACTTCAACTCTGTTGCTAAATACTATTACCACCACCCAAGAGGGTAAGAAGACCTTTCTAAAATTAAGTTGAAGGAGTTCTGCCCTCTCATCATCTTATTTCCAGAATCCCTAGCATTATTGAAATTTTGGATTATTGCACATTTGGAACTTCTGCTGCCCTCAATGTAAATGTGCATTAGATGAAGTGACCTTGACACTTCAGCAGCCTCTTCCTCTCTGCTCCCCCTGCCAAATACTGTAGCACCCCAATCCCAAAGTCACAAGTTTAACTGGGAGTATTACTTAAATATATACAAGACTCCAAAGGTTTTGTCCAACGAACTTTTACAGTACCTCTGGTTCTTAATACTTAGAGATAGCCTAAAGAGAGAAACGCTCAACAGGAGACACGTCTAATGTTAGGAGTAAATAAGAATTTTGGCAAAGGTTTAAAATGGATAACATACTACCAAGTAGAGCATTCCACAAAGCACCAACCCAGCACACACCAACCCACAGTAATTAGCGAAACCCAACCCACCAGTTTTAAGTTACCCAGGATATTACATAAGGAAAGAATAAACAAAGAGAGATTAAAAGAGCAAAGAAAGAAAGAGATTAAGAGAAGAAACAGGAGTAAAGACATAGAAAGAAAAGAGAAAAAGGAGTAAAGAAAGAAATTAGAATAAAAGAAAAAGCTACTGCCAAGACTCTCTACACAGTGACAACAGACTTCAGAGAGGAAAGAGAAAGATGACCTCTTATGCTGCTGTATTGATGTGCTTTGGGCCTCTGTGGCCACCCCTTCCAGGCAGGATGTCTGACACTGACCACTCAGTCACTCCCAGGTGGGAGTGAGGGGTGGTGTAGCCAGTCAGAGATTGAGTTAGGGATTCCAGCGGGCAGGACTGACAGCTGATCCATGTGAGTTCTGTTTAACCTGGCATCTGATTTCCAGGGCTGCAGTCCTGTTGGTCCTCAGATGTGTTTGGTAGAAGAATGTAGATATCCATATTAATTAATTTTATGTCTGTATCTTAGAGACTGTTTTCAAATATACATTTTTCATTAATGAGATTTACTTCCTTCCTCACTGAAGAATTGGGAGCCTTTCCCTCAGTTATAATAAAATAAATATGCTGTACTTGTTCTGCAGAAAGTCTACTGAGAACTTTTTTCCATCAGATAAATTTCACTCATTGCAAGAGTGAAATGGATTGTGACTTGAAGATTATTTTTTTTCCTGGGTGTTTAGGAGTTTATATGGTAAGAGTTTGTTAGGTAGAAGGAAGAGAGGGGAGTAATTAATCAAACAACAATAATTTTATGAACATAATGTATTTGCAAATAGTTTTAGTTATTCTCTTATTTTTTCCCATTAAATTCTTTCTCCTTCTCCTCTAAAAGAGTTAGGTTGAGGTTGGGATTCTGTAAAAGCCCATTTCTCTAAATACTGAAAACCTGATATACTGATTTCTTGCCTTCTTCCATATGTAACTTCTTTTTTTTTTTTTTTTTACCAAAATGTAATTTCTTNTTTCCATATTTAACTTCTTTTTTTTTTTTTTTTTCACAAAAAGAGATAACTTTGCTAATTCTAGTCATTTTCAGTGTTATCCTCCCTCAGTCTAAAGAAGGAAAAAGAGGGCAAAAAAGACATTCAACTATTTTCAAACATTGGTATTATTTACTAAGTTATTTTGAGTGGCCTTTAAAACTCACATAACTGGATTTTGCTTCCTTTTTCTATTCCTGCTAATAATGTAATTTTGGAGAATTTTTACCTCCAAATTAATAAAAATAAAACTATATCAACATTAGTGCTGTTTCAAATTTACTCTAAAACCAGCATGTGCTACATAGCAGTGCATAGAGTACAGCTCTTTGAAAAAATGCAAGAATTAAAGACCATGGACAAAAAATAATCAATACTTGAAACTGGCAGATAGTGCTACCAAAAGGCTGTTTTTATGGTAAAAGTTCTTTAAACTTCAAGTGTATGAATTAGTAACCAATCAATATATTTAGGTGATCATTATTCTGTGATCAGTGTCAAATGTTTTTAATTAACTAGTTAGGTGAGCTTAAGAAAGCCTGCTGAGTAAAGATGTATGATGTGAAAGAGTTCTCTTCTTTTGTCACTTCTGTTAAGCAGAGTAAGAATTACAAAAATCAATGGCAAAGGGAGAAGAAAACCAGTCTTTCTTGTAGAGCAGAGGCCAATCTGTTTATAGTGGAATTAGCTGGTAATATTAGAATGGACAGTTCAAAAAATGCTAACAATGAACAGCTCAAGTGGAGATTAAAAGATGTTGTCAGAAATGTTTAGAATCCCATGCTATTGTAAAATATATTTTTCTTTTTAATCAATATTTTAGTCAAATTAAAATCAGATTTAAATGAGAAAAATCAGATTTAAATGAGAAAAATCAGATTTAATAAGAAAAATTCAAAATCCCACTTGAAAGTCATGAAAGTTCTGTATTCAACACATATGACAGAACTGAAATAGACTATCATCCCTATTAGAGAAATACTATGGTGTCTCCAAAAGATGTGGCTTCCTCCATTAGTGATATCCTGTGTGACATTCAGAAATATTTTTCTTTGCTTTGGCATCTTGAAGATGTAGGAGAAGCATAGGTACTTGTGGCTACTTGCACCCACTGAATGCTTATAATCAATGTAAACTAAAGTGAACGTGCATTTACAAAGTGAAAACTAGGAAGTATACATTAACTCTGTCTTACTATACTTCTATTGTGTCTCCTTTGTCATGTAAGTTACATCTACCCAGTCATCAAAGCCTGTATAAAGTTCCCCACTGGCCACCATTTTACCTCTCTTCGTATAAGATACTAATTTCTAGGCTGAGGTGTTGAGGTCAGTGTCATATGCTGAGAGAGCCCTGAGGAAATGTTAGGAACTCCTAACTTTCTCTCTGGCTGGCTCTGGCTTTGAGTGCTGACCTCCCCTGGGCAGCAGGACAGGGTGGTGGTGGTGAGCTGTGCCCAGGGCACACCAACTCCATTTGACAGCATTTGCTGCCTCAGTCAAGGGCACACCAGAGCACATCGACAGCCCAAGCTGCATCTGTCCCTCTCCTCTTCTGCTGATACTGGGCCTGAAACACAAAAAAAAAGCTACGAAAATAAAGGAAAAGAGAAGAGGGAGTGGGGAAGGGGGAGGGTAGGCAAGCTTTGCTTTACTGCTCATTCATTCCTCTGCATTCAATCACTCAGAGGCAGTAACTAGCTCAGCCCCAGGCTCCCCTTACATGCACAAAAGAAAAGAAATCCCATTCAGAAGGAGACCATGAGTTATTGATCTCATGCTGAATGTTATGTTCGGTTCAGCAGCACTGTCAACTCCCTCACACGGAAAGCTTATGTTTCCCACCAACTCTGTTGAATGATACTCAGTTTTTTTGAAAATGAGGTGTTGGGGACTAGGGGTCAAGGGCAGAGACCTCTCAGCTTTCATCCTGGGGTTTCAGGACACATTCTGGGTCATGATGAAGGGTAAGCCTGCCAGGCATTAATTGTAAAAGCTCTGTGGATCTTCTTCAGCAGAGAGGCAGCCAATTCATGGTTCCTTCACTTTCTAATTCAGACATTAGAAAATGAGTCATAAAGCCATAATTTGTTAATGTACATTAGATTTATTTTGCCCATTCAAATTAATGAACAAAGTTTTTTGCTGACACACTTTATAGTTCATTTATTTAGCTTAATGTCCTCATTTGCAGAAATATGCAGAGATTTGGTTTTAATCAATGAAGACATTAAAATGAAAACTTAAACTAAAAATTTAATTCTTATAACCTGTTTCACTCTCAGCTTTCCTTTCCAAGAACTACACATAACATTACCCATGTATAGTCTATACAGCTACTTGACAGAAAGCAAGAGGGATNCAATATTTTTTCTCAGAAGTCTTCCAGTTAGTTAGTTAGTTAGGCAGAAGTTTTGATCTGTTTTAAGGTAGGAAGGCTCTACAGAGGGATCTGTACAGGTTGGATCAATATGTCCAGGCCAATGATATGAAGGTCAAAAAGGCAGAGTGTTGGGTTCTGTACTTGCATCACAACAACTACATGCAGCACTACAGACTTGGGGCAGTACTGGTCGACATTCAGCAGTGTGCCCAGGTGACCAAGAAGGCCAGTGGCATCCTGGCTTGTATCAACAGGATACAAGGTATCCTGGTCCTGTGATCAACAGGACTAGGCCAGTGATCATCCCCCCGAACTTGACACTGGTGGAGCCACACCTTGATTTCTGTGTCCAGTTTTGGGCCCCTTACTACAGGACAGACACTGAGGTGATAGAGCATGTCCAGAGAAGGGCAACAAAGCTGGTGAAAGGTCTTGAGCACAAGGCTTATGAGGAGCAGTTTAGGGAGCTGGGATTGTTAGCCTGGAGAAAAGGAGGCTCAGAGGGACTTTGTTACTCTCTACAACCACCTGAAAGGAGGCTGTAGGGAGGTGGGTGACAACCTCTTTTCCCAAATAAGAAGTGATAGGACAAGAGGAAATGACCGCAAGTGACACCAGGGGAGGTTTAAATTGGATATTAGGGAAATACTCTTCATGGAGGAAATGGTCAGTCATTGGAACAGGCTGCCCAGAGATGGTCACCATCTCTGGAGGAATTTAAAAAATACGTAGATGTCACATATAGGGACATGATTTAATGTGAATTTAGCAACAGTTGGCNGAAAGGAGGCTGTAGGGAGGTGGGTGACAACCTCTTTTCCCAAATAAGAAGTGATAGGACAAGAGGAAATGACCGCAAGTGACACCAGGGGAGGTTTAAATTGGATATTAGGGAAATACTCTTCATGGAGGAAATGGTCAGTCATTGGAACAGGCTGCCCAGAGATGGTCACCATCTCTGGAGGAATTTAAAAAATACGTAGATGTCACATATAGGGACATGATTTAATGTGAATTTAGCAACAGTTGGCCTTGGTGATTTTAAAGGTCTTTTCCAACCTACATGATTCTGTTATTCTATGATTAAACAAATGACTGAGTAGGCAGAGAAGGAAGAGCTGGGTGAATAAAGACAATTCAGGGGAATAAAATTAATTCACAAAAAAGCAAAGTAAGAAACCCAATGAAAGCAGGAATGCTTATTTAATGGGACCCCAGAGCTGAGACACAGAAACCCTCCTACAGTCTTGCTGTCTTTACTTCAGTGCAAATTCATTTTTCCTGAGTAATGACTATTGTCATACTGTCATTCCACAATCATGTTCACATAGCCACACTCTCCTAAAACATAATTTTAGAAATGAGACAATTAATTCCATCCACTCAAAAATTAAAAGTGGAATGATCTTCTGACTGTTTGCTGTAAATTTAGTCCTTTACTCCTCTCAAAACACCCTCAATCATACCAAAGTTTTTATGCATTAAAAAGTATACAAATCGCTGAACACATTATGCTAATCAATGAAATTTTTATGTTCATATTGAAGATTCACTCTTTTCTCTAGATATTATTTACTTACCATTGAATGCATTTGATTGGTACTCTGAATTACTTTATATTTTTTGCCTGTGATTGAATAACTAAACCTTTCAAATTAAAAAATACATTTTAAAGTTCTTCCTGACTAAAATATTTCTATTAGAAATACCTAAATACATGCATTCTAAACACAAATGGTTTGAAATTTTCTATAGAGAGAAACAGAAAAAAAAGCCAGCACATCAAATAGAGAAAATAAAATACCCTGATTTCACTAATGAACAAGATTATGAACATTTCTAATAATTGGTTTGATTTTTTTCTCAACTGGAGTTTTCTCTACTGTTTCCACCTGATTAATATAAATACAGAGAAACACTGTTAGTGAAATGTCTTTTGTTTTCAGTCTTTCATCTCTTAGATTCATTACACAAATGTAATTACTTGAAATTAATTATTTTAAGTGAAAACTAGTAATTTGTTTAGCACTACATGTTTCTTCTCACACCAATTTGTTGTGTTTTCTTTCACCCCTTTTTTCTACTATTTGTAGAAATTAATATTTCTAGTTGTTTAGGAAAAAGATTTCCTGTTTCTTCTTGCTTGGACCCTCAAGCTCTGATGCGAACAGATAGGCATTAAAATAATATAACTATTCTATTTTAATTCACTGCAAACAGCTGTCGAAAGATTTTTAAACACTATATCTCTGCTCCTAGGTAAATACATTCCAAATACCACAAATGCCTATTCTATTTTCTTTGGCTGATTTCTTGAGTGAAAGATAGTTCAGGCAAAAAGAAAAAAATAGATCCTGCATCATACTCTGATTCAGTACTCAATATTCTGTAATCATGTGGAATGAGAAACACAAGACAGACAGATGGGTGAATTTGTAGTCTGCTGTATGATCTGCTAACACGCCATGTAATAGTTTTACAGCCAATTTACAAAAGAACTCCATGTCATTATGTTAGCACTGGTAGCACTGAAGTAATGTTAACACTGGTAGTATGGATAACAGTATTTATTTTGTGTTATGAATACAACCAAAGTTACAATGAGCATTTTCTTGCTCATTTTCTGTCTGTCTACCACAAAATTGAAAAGAAAAATTAAATATGAACTTATCAAATTTATGTCTCCTGCTTCTATTCTCATATCATAACTGTTTCTATTATAATTATGTTATTGCTATATCATGTATTTCATTCTTACTTCCTTCATTTTGCAGCTATGATTCACATATGATTCAATGCATCTAGTTGCTTGACCATACTGTTTCTAGTAAAATTTTGAGGAACATTTAACAAAAGTTGTATGGTTATTAATTTACATACAATGCATAAAAACTTGTCTGAGGGAATGTAAAAATTTCCATCTAATCTCACTACACAATGTATCCTTTATTTTATAGAAATATTAACCAATAAGTACTGCAAGGGACTGAAGATTTTGGTTTTTAAATTTCTTACAAAATCAACTGTAGCTACCTTCAGTTTGAACAGAAGTATGCTTCCATAGGCACAAAGAAAATCCACAGAAGTTAAATTAACTAAAAGTTAATACCCCACCTACTGCACCTAACAGTTTTTTGCATTTCTATGTTGGTTTTTTAGTGAGCATTACTATCTGTCCATAGACTATCTAACAATGCATGAGATTTCCAGCTATAGCATGGAATCATCCAATAAAACTGAGAAGCTATTGTCAAAATAGATTGTGCAGATGGAAGACTATTCTTACAATCAAACTTGTAACACATATAAAAGTTAAAATTCAATCTGAAATGCAGTGTAGTCTAGAAACAAATCTAAAAATTATTGTATTAAAAAAGTAAACCAAACAGAAAATATTAAGACTAAAAGTAAAGCACAAGTTATCTAGACTGCAACCTAAAGAGTGGGATAGAATAATTTTTTGATAGTTAATTTTGTTTCTAATCCCCCTTATGATTCTGACACTT
The DNA here is from genome assembly GCA_013400415.1 of Scytalopus superciliaris. Taxonomy (NCBI): domain Eukaryota; kingdom Metazoa; phylum Chordata; class Aves; order Passeriformes; family Rhinocryptidae; genus Scytalopus; species Scytalopus superciliaris. The sequence goes on along the minus strand of VXBX01007008.1, from coordinate 229,523 downwards.
AATTCTGATCTGAACAAAAAGTCGGGAGGTTTGATTAGCCACAAGGCTTTCCTTTAATTATGATTCCATTTTTGAAATATTCCTTTCTTATTCTTCCTGATTCATGGCTGCAGTTGCTTTTTTAGTTTCTCTCTTCTTTGCCCATATTTGAATTTTTCTTTGTATAAAGACAGACTGTTTGAGTTGCCTCTCAGCTACTACCCCCTTTAACCTCAGATCATGACCTCTCGTTTTGCAGCTAGTTACTATCTCTGCTGCTTGCTGATATCAATTTGTTTCCGCTTCATTCAGGATCAGTCATCTGGGCTCTTGATTTCTTACATGCCCTCACTGGCAAATATCTTTCAGTACTCGATGAAGGAAAGAAAACCTCAAACTTAAATGAAATGAAACTTTAGCAGGTAACAAAAACATAATGTGAATCCCCCCACCTCTTTAGAGATGATTAAGGAACAGATAAAGTTTATTCACAGCTTGTCAGTTAACAGATGAATAACAGATCACTGTGGTGTCAAATGACAGAGGTTTTAGATTTCAAGAGACAAATTTCAGGTGAGAGAGAGGTGTCAAATAGAACCTACCACCACAGTATATCTGCTTGCAGTAGGAATATGACATAAGCAAGGAACAGAATTTTAAACCCAATCTGTCACTACACTGAAATGGTATGAAATTCTCTTCTCCTTTCAAAGAAAATACATGGAAAGTGCAATAAACTGTAGGGAAATGCATTGAAAAAAGCACAGAATGTATTTGAGTTCTTACTTTGTATCATAAGGCCCACAGCAAACTGCAGTTGAAAACTGAAATTATCATGTTTAAATTAAAGAACAAAATTAATTATAGAAAGATATTTATTTTATTTATATAATTATTTAAATAAAACTGTGTTTATTATCCCCACAGGTATATCTTATGATTCATTGCCATGTTATTTGTGGAAAGTCAACAGAAAACTAAATGAGATATTTGTTTTTTTAAGATTCTTGTCGTAAACTTGAATTACCCTTACTCAATGATGTAACAAGACTGACATATTATCTTTTACTTAACTAATAATTGCCAAGAAACAACACTTAGACATTGAGTAATAAGCTATATATTTGTAAGGAAGAAAATAATTGTTTGATTACATAGTTTTAAAAATTTAATGGAATTAATTATTTATGATGAATATTTGCTCAGTTTCAATAACAATCCTGCCTTGTCAGAATTTAGCAAGGGGAAATTATGTAGACTAATAAGATTTGACATACCTCATTGAATTCCCAATCCTCCTACCTCTTCCCCAGTCATCAAGTTCAGTCAGGATCTTTCTAATCACTAGAAGATATATGTTCTCCAGCCACTGGAATGCTACCTGATTTATTTTATTATTATTTTCTACAGTATTTTAACGGTCATGGAAATAACTGACACATATAAAAATATTTGTATTTCTACTATGCTATAGTCAATACAATGCACCCATACAGCTTGATGAGTACTACATACTATCTGTAGAGAAACACTAGTTCTCATTCAACTATATAATAACTTCTTTTAAAAATATGTTTAGACATTTTATAAGATTTTTAGACTATCTAGTATAAATCAGATATTTCCAGACATCTAATCACAATAAGGCTTATATATCCATTTGTGAAGATTTTTTTACTAATAATCTTGGTTTCTGAGATTGTAACCTCACAAATAATGTTGTTGAACATTCTGATATGATAAATATCAAAAATATCCATCCAGTTCTCCCCTCTTCCCTGTCTTCCATTCACACATATAACCTCATCTAATGGACAACCACAATTTACTAATCCATGAACTGAAATCCCTTGAAAATTCTGGAATCTATTTCTGGTCAGATTTACAGTGACCATTTTGCCTGGATTAAGAAGGCAGTTTATATGAATAGAGAGATGTACTGCAGGACTTAAAATCAAGGCAAGAGAGTGAGACTTTAACTCTTTTAATTTATGAATACAGATGTAGTAAAAGACTCCAAACTGCACAGTCACACAGAATCTCCTTTTCAAAAATAAAATGCAGTTTAACTAAAAACTCTATGTCATACCGTATTGCAAAGCTGAAAAAAATATGACTGGAAGTTTTAAATGAATATGCAAAGTCAGAAATACTTGGGGAGCCAGCTTTCATCCTACTTCAGGTGCCAAGTTCCTAAGTTTCCATATAAAAAGGAGAGTTGATTAGTAACCCTGGCCCAGATTTTAGCCATTGCACAAAATCCCTTTCCTGTAGTTCTCATACCAAAACACTGTTCATGCCAGCATAGAAATGCACTTTTGTATAATGACATATAAAAATGTTTCCGAAATCCACATTAATTATTTCCACAACTGCTTCTTTGTTCACAAATTTAGTAAATGTGGAGTATTAAAAGAAATAAAGCAAATTAGTCATGTCCCATATGAGTTATATGCCATTGTTTTAAATGCTCATAATCCTATGTGCTCTATTCACACAATTCTTCTAACTATTGTAAGCTTTTCAGGTCGGTACTTTTGAATCCTTCATGGGGCCTTGCTTAATCTTTTAAGGAGAAACAAATTTAGCCACCTCTGTTTCTTCAGTAACTTCAGTGAGTTATCAAAAATATCTGCCACTGACTTTTCTATTTCCCCAAACATGCCACGGAACAATTTATCTGAGCCTGGTGCTTTATCATCCTTTAATCATTCTAATTTTGCAAACACTTTATATGATCTGGGACTCGTAAAACTCTTGTTGTATTTCACTTTCACAGAAAATTTATTCCAGACTTTAGGTTATGGCCTACAGCTGCACTCATAAATATCAAGGCAAAGAATTCATTCATGCTAAATTACCTTCCAGAGATGTGCAGAGTTATTCATATCACTCAGAAGAACACCAAAATTCACATTTCTGTCAGGTTCCACAAAAATAGAATACGTAAGATTGCCAGTTAAATTTTTTTTTTCTTTTTTGAAAGCATGCAAAACAGTCAAATTCCACACGGGGCTACTGCTAAGAACTTATTCAAACAGCTCTATTTATGATTGTCAGACTTCAAAACTCCAGATATACAAATTTTAACTGAAGTCTAAATAAAAGCACTATAAATGAATTCAAGGAGTTGTAAAAAAGTTAAAGCAGGGAACACTATCTCCCTGTTTTATGTACTTATTCTTCATCCTCAGTTTCCAGTCTTTAAGAAAGAATGCATTCCACTTGTCATTGGAACTTCCCATATCAAACACAATCAGTTGCAGAAATCTGTGAATCCTCAACCATGTTCCATAATGATAAAAATCTTCATTAGTCTGAGCATTTCAAGTAAAAGTGAAGGCTTCTTCATCAGTTAACATGTGCCAGTTTCGTTATTTTCCTATACTCTAGATAATATTTTGACAAGAAGCTGCTATGAATTTATCATCTCCAACTGAGATTGATGGAAAAAACCCAACTTCTTGTTTTCAGATAAACACTGCATCTAGATAAACATGAAACATCATAATTCGCATTGAGTTCTAATGTTACAAGAAAAAAATGCTAAAATATCCTATAGCTTTCAGAAGAGTAATTCGTACCTTTTAAATACATACTTAGAATATCCTTTTTTTTTTGCCTATGAGAAGCCCAGAAAAGTGTCTGAATAGAATTGAAAAGTATGAATTCTCAGCTTGATTTTCATGCAAACTCTGAGTTGTGAAATAGCAGAAAATAGAAACAAGACACAAAATGCAATGCACATAATAGAAAAAGAATTAAAAAACACTGACTGTTAACAAATAAAAAGCTGTGTAACCTCGTGGGAAGCCTTCATTGCACAGGTGTTAGTGTCAGCTAGAAAACTAACAGATCTGTGTAAACTGGAAATTTGCCTCTAGTAACTAACAGCAGAATGCACATATTTATTCACAGCATTCATAACTAATTCTATCCTAATAGGGTACGATATGTTTTTACTATTAGTCTTTTGAAATTATTAAAACATTTAATAAGAGTAGAAAAATCTGGGGATTAGTTCACTTAAGAATAGTGTTCAATTTAAAATTAAAGCATCAAACACCACATCAATTGTGTGGGATATAATCACTATGTTTATACATTAATGAATCCATCAAAAAGGATGTGGTTATATATAATAATAAATAATTGAGCTGTAGCTTATCATTATTATTTAGGGATCATGTGGTGCAAATACTTTTAAATCCAGTACTGTAATTTACCATATCTGAAGGTGAGGGTAAACGTACTCAGCAGTATAGCCTGTTTATCCCACGCTGTTTCGGTATGTAGTTCCTTATTTCATTGTCTTCACTCACAGAGCATGAGCAGCAGTAGCAATAAAGCTCTGCATGTGGATGCCAGTAGAAGGATTTTATTGCAATTTCTGCTCTTTTTCCCCATGAGACAAAATAAAAAAAAGGGGGGCAGGTGGAGTAGAAAGTCTTGGGTTTTAACAGGGATTTCTGCTTCAGAAGTGACACAGTGGTTACACTACTTTTAAGGAACTTACCTTGATTTGTTCTGACTTCCCCAGCATGAAGTTCCCTACTTTTTTAGCAAGCAGTACTATAGCAGTATTCCAAATACTATGATGCACCTTCTTTCATGACCCTTAGGCCATCTGGGACTGCCAGGAATGCCTGCCTCTATCCTGACTATACGCAGTATATATTTATATACATTTATATACATATACACATACATATATACATATATACCTGCTAGAGATATTCCATCTGCTGAGGTTCTGCTACCTGACCCTACTTTAGTTCCTCCATACCTGAGATCTCCATTAGGTGAAAAGGCTTGCCTTTCCCCAAATCCATTTTCTTCCTCTCTTTGCAGATAGAGCAAAGTATCATTTCCAATTTCTTCATTAAATATGATTTTAGAGAAATTTCCTATACAGGACATGGAATAGATTGTATATAGTTATATGAGATTCAAATCTATCCTAAAATATAAGACTAGGAAAATAATTTTAGGACATTTTTCAGTATAATTGTACCTATCACATTAATATGATGCCCTTCTCTATTCTCATGCTTCTCTTACAATTGTGCTGCTAGTGACTCCATTCAGCTACCAGTACTGGTTCTTGTCACATTCTTTGTTGTTGGAACAAGATTTTTTATTTCTGAAGTTTAATGTATCATGTTATAATTCCTTACAAAATAGTGAAGTATCTTCAGAACGTTTATCAGAATAAATCCATTTCAATGACAAAGAGTATTAAATGAGGAAAATTGTGCCAAATTTAACTATTCTCAAAGCAATTTTTGTGTTTTAATGAAAACTGAAAATGGTATAAAATTTTTGCAGTTTTGTGAAAAAGATAGAAAAATTTAAAAAAAAGAAAAGAGAAAGACAAATTATAAGATTATAAGATTATAAGATTATAAGATTTTCAAGTCCATGTTGGTTCTAACCTTACTTTTTGTTTTAAAAGGGTAAATTGAGACTGGTTTTGTAGAATTTTGTTGATTTTTGGTGGTTTGTAGTTTTTTGGGCTTTTTTTTTTTTCAGTTGGGGAAGTGGGGATAGTGTGGTATTTTCAATGTATAATTTATCTTCCACAAATCTTAACAGTATTTTATTAATTAATTACTGATCTAATGTGTTCAGATATCTTTCTATAAACATTATGCTTCTTATGGACTTCCACTTTAGGAGACATATAACTCTAAAATCAAATAGTTTGGTCGTTGCTGAGCAGCTAGAAGTCAATACAAAGCATCATAATTCTAAAGAACATGACAATACTTTAGCAGGCATGGACAATAAGCTCAGTCTTTTGTAAAGGCTATCTTTCCGAATCAAATAGTACAGATTTAAGCAGCATTTGCGCAAGCCTTGAATACGGCACTGACCACATCAAGCTGATGATACTACAGAGCTTAATAAACATCAAGTACAGGAAAAGTAGAATTTTGAATAGGATTGAAATGGCCTTTTTTTCACATAACCTAGGAAAATTAGGTTAGAAGTTAGTTTTGCAGTCAAAAATCAAAAACCAAAACAAATGGCCAAGAAAGTTCTGATTTGCCTCTAGACCAAAGAACAAACACAGATACTACTAGATAGTATACGATCTCTCTGTGGCCTTGCATGCTGGCAGAGTTGGAGATCACACACAACTAGGGTCTGACTGGTGAGGTGGTTTTGCATCTTCTACTGTTGATGGAATGAGAAAAATAAAGACAACAATGTCTGTAGGAAGTAGACCACTACTCAGAAGGGGTAGTGGTCACGAGTATTTTCAGGCTTCTCCCATAGTAAATGCAAGTCACAAGAATATTTTGACAAATATGACTAGGCTGCTGTCTCACCTTTGTCCTTAGGTTACACTGTCAAGCAAGAAAGATGTGAGGAATTTCTGAACATTGATTGGTGGATGTTCACATGGTTTAGTGGAAATTGGCAGTTTTAGATTTATGGTTGGGCTCAATCATCATCAAGGTTTTTTCTTTTCCGACGTAAAGAATCCTATGATTCCAAAAAGCAGCCAGAGGTAACTGTTAGCATCATGAGGAAAAGCTGAATATCATGGGTTGGTAAGGAGGAGTTGCTTGAAAAACTACTCATCTTTGTACATAGTTGAGGGGGAGAACTGGGAAACCTTCTGGAAAGCAAAATTTTTTAAGGCCTGTAACCTAGGCAACTATACCAGTAATAACATACTGTCTGAGATTGCCAACATAACACTATCAAAAATATCTAATTTTCTACAGACATGCAAAACCAGGACAAACCAGAATTTCAGACTCATCATAGAACAGTTAGCTTTGGGAGATACCTTCAATGATCAAATAATTCTGCCCCCTCTGCCATGGGCAGAGGTATCTTTCACTTGATCAAGTTGCTCAAAGCCTCATCCAACCTGATCTGGAACACTGTGAGAGGTAGGACATCCACAGTTTCCCTGGGCAACCTGTTCCTGTGTCTCACCACCCTAATCACAAAGAATGTCCTCTTTACATCTAACCTAAACCTAGCCTCTTTCAGTTCAAAGAAATGTAGAAAATCAGGAAGTCTGAGACACAAAAACCCATAAAGAAGAAAAGTGGACAATCTTTTGCTAGTGTGTATGTGGAACATATGCAATAGAGTCACTTAAGAAAAAGTATTTAGAGGAATTGTAATGGTTTACAAAAAGAGAGACTGAATTAAATAAGCTTTATGAAAATTCCAGGTAGTCCAACCTACAGAAGAGCAAAGGATTCCAAATGTTTTCTGGATCTGTATAGGATGGATCTTTTAATTCTGAGTTAAGATACCAACCCAGACAGCACCAAAGGTGTCTAGACACTGATTGCTTCTGAAATACTTGTTTATAAATAAATAAATAATGCAACAAATAAAAGCAAAGCTAATGAGCTAATAGAGGAAAGTAATAAACTTAATACATTAAAGACTATTTCATAGTTCCTTGTTATTGCACAAAATTTTAAAATGTTTTAAATGAGAGGAATAAGAAAACAACTTTACAGTTCTTGCCTGGCTTTCCAAGGACAGGACAACTACTTGGTAATGCTATATATCCGTAGGATTGAGTGCATCCTCACCAAGTTTGCTGATGATCCCAAGCTGTGTGTTGCAATCAACATGCTGGAGAGAAGGAATGCCATCCGGAGGGACTTTGCTCCTACACCTGTGTCAGGGCAATCCCAAGCACAGGCTGGACAGAGAGCAGATTGACCATGGGGGAGAAAGACTTGGTGGTGTGGGTGGATGAGAAGATCAACATGAGGCAGAAATGTGTGTTTGCAGTCCAGAGAGCCAACTGAATCTTGGTCTGCATCAAATGCAGTGTGGACAGAATTTCAGGGAGGTGATTCTACCCTCTACTCTGCTCTCATGAGACCCCACCTGGAGTATTGTGTCCAACACTGTGACCCTCCATCATAAGAAGGAAATGGAATTATTGTAATAAGTCCAGAGAAGTGCCATGAAGATGATCACAGGACTGGAGTACTGCTGCTGTGAAGACAAGTTGAGAGAGTTGGGGCTGTTCAGCCTTTAGAAGAAAGGAATCTGTGGAGACCTTATAGTAGCCATACATAAAGGGGGCCTGCAAGAGAGCTCGAAGGGCATGCTTTTAAGGGCATGTAGTGATGAAACAAGGGGGAGTAGCTTTAAAATGAAAGAGGTCAGGTTCAGTTTAGGTATTAGGAAGTTCTGTATTGTGAGGGTGGTGAAACATTGGAACAGGTTGCCTAGAGAGCTTGCATGTCTGTTTATAGACTTTGGTTACTGTGGCCACTCCCTCCAGGCAGGACCTTTGGTTCACTGTCCCCTCAGCCAAAGTGAGGGATGCCAAAGCCAAACAAGGGCTCCAGGGAGTGTGGAGTCAGCAGGTTACCAGGCAGACTTTACTGATTGACATGTGCCCCATGTGGCCTTCATGCCATGTGGTTGCTGACTCCAGTAGCCATCCTAGGTGACCGTATGGACACTGTCCTAAAGGCTTGGTCCCCTCCTCTCTCTCACACACACACACATACACACAGATGTATCTCCACAAGGTGGTTCTAACCCAGTAACAACTGATTGGGTGTGTAACAGGTTTTGAGCAACCTGGTTTAGTGGAAGGTATCCCTGGTACTTGGAAAATAGCCATTTTTCAGAGTTTTCCCCAAGAGGCCTCCCTCCAATTTTGGAAGTTTTAATTAATTCAGTCTTTATAAGCTTTTAATTTTCTTTTTTTCTTCTATTTTTCTATTTTTTTTCCAAATGTGCCATCACATATAAAAAATGGTGAGAAATCATGATAGTTAAAAGTAGAAGAGAATAATTAAATTGTTATAAATAATTAAATATACTGTAATATATATGCATTTCTAAATTTCTTTGAAACTTCGGAAGCCCGACATCCTATTTCAAATATTTTCTGAAACTCCTTATAACCTTTAGAGGCTTTATACATAAGTTATATTTGATAAAGATTTGATAAGAGAACTATAATACTAGAGCTGTTTGTTTAACATTCAGGAACAGTCTTCTGTTGCTCCACTTTAAGCAGGTTTTTTTCCCATTGAAGTCTGAAAGAATTCTCACTGAAACAGAAAATAAGTGATTTTTTGTTGGTGGTGGTGGTTTGAGGTCTGGATTTATTTTGTTTTGAACAGATTCAAAGGTTAGACCAACAAGTGGAAAAGAGAATCTCTTTGTCCATAAAAGGGCTGCCAAGTATGACCAACCGACCAATATTATCGTAGATGATAATTTTTAAAACTAATCCACTTGGACAAGCTATGCAGAGGAGGAACATCTTGAGTGGACAGAAGACATATGAAATAGCCCCTCAATTTTGGCTCATAGTGACCCTCCTGTCTTGAAGCTGAATATGAGTTCTACAGAAACAAGGTGATTTTTGATTGTTAATGCTTTCTGGGTATGGACAGTATGGAAAGAAATGGAAAAGAGGGAGTGTAGTGCCTGGGAGCCTGTAACTGAGGCTGAACAGGAAACGACTTTATGCTTGAAGAGTATGATTGAATAGTATTTCATACTGAGTCCTGAACAGTCTCAATCTGAATCAGCCAAAAGCTAGCAGATGTAGTCATGCATTTTATTTCAAAGTGATGTAAGCCAAAATATGGGTATGTTAACTGTAAGCTTATAAACCAATGTCTGAATTAGTTACCTAAGACTGTTAGATATACTTAGAAAGTCTCGTAGGCATCACTTTCAAAGGACTGAACTATGCAGTAGATTCTGCTTCATCTTCTATCTCATGAATTTACACTTATAACACGGTGTGATAAATGTAAAAAAAAAATAAATAATGTTCAGGTACCTGTTGATTAAATGAGGAACTCTTCAGTGATCTGAAAAATAACAAGGAAATATACACAGGGAAGTAACAAATTCAGATTACCAGAGTATAAAGGAACACTGCAGATAAGCAGTAGGAAAAAAACCCAAAACCAACAAACAAAAAAAACCCCAAAAAACCAAAACAAACAAACAAAACCAAAATAACAACATAAATGAAACAAAAAAACCCATAAGGAAAGCCTCTCAAACCCCCCCCAAAAAATAAGAAAAAGTTCACTACATGAAGCAAAGTGCAACTAACATCAGAGGCTTCTAAGAAATATATCACTATTAATTGAAAGACGGATTGCTGATATATTTTATTTTTGATAGATTAAAGAAACAGTATTCAGTTTTCATTATAAGAGCTTAATGTATTGTAGATGGTTAACACAATTTATATCATTATGGTTTTATGATCTTACAAGCTACAGTTTGCAGAAATGAAATGGAAGTGTTACAGTTGGTTGATACTGCAAAGTTTGATTGTTGCCATTCTTAAAGATGTTTGAAGCAATATCTTCTTAGTGAAAAATGGTCAAGAGATATTGGAAAAGGGCAAACAAAATTAGTATCTTCAAATGAAAGACATAAAAGCAAATAATTACAAGTCAGTCATCTTCAATACAATATTACCAATAATTAATATCTCTACTTTTTGTGAACATCTAGAAAATAATGGGCAATGTAGCAAATGCTAAAAGAAAACAAATTGTGTTATACAAGCGTATTTTCATTCTGCACAGGATAGCAGGCCATTTCAATGAAGGAAAAAGTAATAGGTCCATCATGTCTTTATTTGATAACATCTGAAATTATATTTCTATGGAAAGATTGGGTGGGAGAAATTCTATAATACTGATGGAAATCTTTTGACATGAATAAAACCCTTTGTGTTCACTGTTTCTAACTACTGTCTTAGAATCATTTCATGGTCATTTGAGTTGAAAAAGACCTTTGAGATCATCGAGTCAAACCATAACTTCTTCCACACAGTTTGCTACCAAAATGGAAGAATAGTGCAAAGGGGGAGATCTGAAGTAGTTTCTCTTAAGTGATGGATCAGTGAATAACTTTATTAAACATGCAGATTTTATAGAACTAAGAGGCGCTGCAAATGTCCCTCTAAAAGGGACTGGATTTGATCTCAGAATGATCTTGGTAAATGGGAGGAATGACTGAAAAACAAAGTATCTCAGACTGAAATAGAAAAAAATAAAGATGAAGCTCAGTATAGATAAGCACACTTTCAGAGGATATTATGATTTTGAATGCACTGCAAGGAACAACTCATTAGGAAGTGTTTTTGTAGAAAAAAAGCAAATGACCAAAAGTAAAGGCAGAAACAAGGGAATAATTTTCTTCTTACAAGAGCAAATTACATGGGAGGAACACATGGGAAGCCATTTACTAAGAGTAAATAATTTGTTTCTAGTTTTTTATATATACTTCAGGATAGGTAAATTTTGGGCAGACTAAAGGAGAATGATCAGAGGTCTTGAAAACAAATTCTATTAGAAAGTTGAAGTAAATGTATGGTTTAGAATAAAAAAGGAAAACTAGAGAAAAATATGGACGACTGCTTAGGTATTGAAAGAAGAAAGTAAATAGCAAGTTATCTATTTCATGGGCAAGTAGTATTAAATTAAATAAGAGACTGGGTTTGACTCCACAAGAAATTAACTTAGGGATAGCAAAGCACTAAGGTAAATTGCCTATGAAGTTTGCAATATCCATAATCAAGGCTTTTCAAAAGGGAGTTGGAAAAATCCTGGATGAAATGTATAGTTGATATTTCCCTAGATCAGAGAATGAATAAGACAGTGTATCAAGCCATTCCAATCCTATATTCCTATGAGTCTAAGAAGACCACTGTGAGTTTTTAAGGCAATTTTAGTTATGCACTTCTGCTCTGCTTCACAGAACCAATGGATAGCTAAACACAACAGTCTGACATGGTCTGACAGTGAAATATACACTTGAACAATCAGAAACATTTGCATGTTAATATAATAAATTACTCCACAAACAACATATGGTATTGATTATTTGTGTACTGCATATTGTCTCTCTAAAATCTATTGAACCTTCTTGTTCAAAGTTCGTCTAAAAAACTTTTTTGGTATTTTATCTAATTATCTAATAAATTATTACAACAAGGGAGCTCATTAAATTCAGAGCAAGGAAGCAGGAGAAGGTGTTGCTAGAACTTAATTAGCAAGATACAAAGATACCAATTAACACCTATAGCTCAAGAAAAGGAAAAACTTTTTCATGCAGCACACTAAAAAAATACATCCACAGCTGGTTACACATATTTAAGTGGCATGCAGCTAATTTTGGTGCTAGTGTTGATATTAAGTAAAAGGGATCATGTAAAGGAAAAAACAACTTCCCCAGGGTAGCAACCAAGATTCCTTTTTACTTATATGAATACCAACTCTTTAGCTATTCAGATTAATGACACGGTAATTAGGAAAAAATTGTGCTACAGAAATGGCTAAGAATGATATCATCTTTTTTCTACCAGATGTACCACACTAATGCGTGCCAATAATAATTTAAATATACAGTTTGCAATTAACACCTCTGACAAGCTAGAAAACAATTTTCTTTTAAGGTAATAAACTGACTTAAGAATAAGATCCTTCTTAAATATATATCCTTCTTTTGCTCTTGTTTTGAGTGATGTTATCATGAAATCTAAAGGTCACTGAATTTTAAGTAACAGAGGGAACCATCTAGCTCTACAGATTCAAAATAAGCATGAAGAAGAGCTTATAAAAGACAGAACCCATACAGGAAATGGTGCTTATTTTTCACATGCTTTCCAATCTGTTAGAGATTATTCTTTCTGAAATGAGTAGAGACTTAAGTGCATCCATATTAGAGTCTAAAGTAAGGCAAGAAAACTGTAGAAGGAACAAAAACCTGCAAACAGATAGCCAGCAAGAAATACTGTCTTCAGGGTACATATGAAATGCAGTATTTTTACAGGACTGAGGCATGGAGGCCTGCAGGGCATTTTATTATATTCATAAAGCATTTAGAACAAACCCATCCCTGAAGGAATCAATAAACACTTCTTTTGAGCACTGCAAAAGCTTGCTTTTTCTTTTCAGGTGTGAAAGCATGTGCCCATTTCAAAAATAAATAGTACTAGTGTAAGGAAGAAGGAGGGCAATCTCTATTCCTTCTGTTGAAATGAAATACAAATAACCTCAAACTTAAAATCCGTAAAATGGAAAGATGAATCTAGATCACCTGAACTAATATCTGTATCATTTAGGAACTAGAAGTTTAGTATAATCTACTATTTAAGAACTGTCTGAATAAAGAGCAAAAGCAGAGACCGTGTTCCAAAGTGAGCATCTAAGCACTGGGATATACAAAGTGCAGAGTCTAAGAGGCCACATTTACTTGCTCATTTGGGAACTCGAACAGAATATGCATTATTTTCTTAGTGTGTTGCAGGGTTTCTTTGAAGGTTTGTTTTCAGTACAAATTTAGTTTGCACTTGAAATCTTACAATACACGCTTGAGCTGTGCTGCTGGTTTTATCAAAGCAGTTTCCCTCCTGGTGGAACAAAAGCTGAAGATGTCCAGCAGGGAGCCATCTGTAGATCTCTCCTTGCAAACTGAATGCAAAGTCCTCCAGCAGTTAGCACTCTATACATGTGCAACTTATGCCTGGAACCCACAGCTGTCATTATCTTCAACGTCTATCAAAACACTATATGGATGTGTGCAACGGCTGAGTGGGGATATGCTCCCCCCGGTGTCCCCCACCACGTGGTCACCAGGGACCCTGAAAGGTGTCATGCAGAGACCACAGGGGAGGAACGAGAGAGTTTATTGATCCTGGGTAGAGATATATATATAGGTTTTGGAGGGATTGAAATACCACCAATAAGAAACCAGAGGGGATTTGGATGGTTAGCAATAGAAATCTAGGGTTAACAACCAATAGAAAAGAGTAAATAAGAACCAATAGGAAAACTCGCTGAAGTTTCTTCCAGGATACCTCTTGCATTCCTGAGTGGTGAAGTAACGGTCATCTCGGGACTTTGGGAAGGGGACAGTGATTAAGCAAAAAAGAACAAGGAATCCATTTTATAACATTCATTCATATAACAGTAAAAACCTCTTTTTTTAAGGCATTTGCGCTGGCTTTTTCTTCCTCTTCATGAATCCATTTCTGACAGAATTTTTTCCACTCTAAATACTGCAGGTCCACTGCCACAGATGTGCACTCTTAGAACCACAAAGAACCGTGCAAAATTATGTTTTGGTTTTTCCTTCTTTGTGCAGCATGATGTAGATGCATCTGACGTCAGATCAGCTCTGATATATTATGAAATAGGTACTTCTGGGTATGTACTACCAGATAGACCTTTAAGACTATTACTCTAAAAATTAGTTTTTAACTATTAATTTAACATATTGCTTCTTTCTCCTTAGCCAAGTCACAACACTACCTCTTCAAACATTTCTAGTAATGAAGTCTTAAAATTGGCTAAACATCCTTCTTTAGTTTATTACACCTGGTTAAGCCCAGGCATAGAATTCATAAGCCTGACTGTAGGCGTCTGATGATATTTCTTGTGTGGGGTGCAGTATCCTACTGACACCCTAAATTGCTGCTTCAGAAGAGCGTGTGTATAGTGTCACGTTGGCCAGCTTAAGCCACCTAAATTGGCACCACGTGTGACAATCCAAGCATCTTAATTCCTTATTAGTGTTCTTGACTTAAAGAGGGATGAGAATGGACACTTGACTCAACAAAAAATTTTACGGCAAATTTAATTCACAAGGACTAGATGGGGATTCTCAGATAATACATAACTTACTGTCTTTTAAAATCAAAGAAAAGGAGTAGTTTATTTTAAAAGAGCAGTCCTGTGCTAAAATCTTATGAAGACCAGAGAACTCAACATTCACATTTCTTGCCTCTCAGGAGAGTGTTGTTTGCATCAAGCAACTACACCATGTTGTTTTCTGCTTCATCTGGTTGTGTCCCTCCCTTTTCCTGAACAAAGTTTCATGCTTGCAATAAAATTGCAAAACAGAGGGGTGAAAACATCTTTCTCCTTGTGTAGCTGAGCAATCGGAGGAAAAGGACAGACCTTAACAAAGGAGCAAAGTGCACCACCCTGAATTGTTATAATGTAACTTAGTAGCATATTGATGAACAATTTTGAGAGTAATTTAGCAAACAGTAAATTATAATTACAACAATAAAAGATAAAAGATGATTTTCTCTTTCTGCTTAAAGTGCGACTGTTTATTTGAGCTTCTCTGAAATTTAGTGTTGAGGTACACATCTGGTGCTTGGTTTGCAAGCTGCAGGTTGAGATGGAGACTGAGATGCAGATTAAGATCTGAGTTGGAGCCCAAGAGAAGAGGCCATGAACTGCCAACCCTTTGGTTAATAAAGGGCACAAAAACCATGGTGCCAGCCAAGTGGATGACTGCAGGAGCAAAGAACTCATGAGGAAGACTGAGGCTTGTGAGTAGGTAGACTGCGAGGGTATAAAAGCCCTGGAGTTCCTTTGTTGGGGATCCTCCTTGGAGGCTTGGGCTATTTCTGTGTTGCTGCACTGTGAAAAAATTGCTACATGCAACAAGACATCTGAAACTCTGCTATACGAAAACTTGGGGGTCAAACTGGTAAGGAAACCAGGTCTGACTGTGTGTAAGTGGGATGTGTGGGGTGTCAAGTGAGGCATTGGTCAGATCACTGGAGCCACCAGCTGTAAAGGGGCTTTGGACCCATCAGTTAAAATCTCTGGCCTTGAGAGTGTGACTGTCACGTGAATGGTCAGAATGGGAAGTTTCCTTAAGATTAGTGGATCTCAAAGAGATAGCTAGGAAGGAGAGTATTCAAAATTGAATTGGAACCAATTAAGCAATTCCAATTGTTCTGGATGGTCAGCTTATACAATTCTTTCCCAGTGGGTATTCTTTCAGCTTTAGGTCATGGTAGAAAGTTTCAACATTGAATGACTCTTGGTTTTTCAAAATCAGCTAAGTTAACTGGAGATCAGATGCTCTTACAAAATTAGAAAAGACAGGATGTGTCTTTATTGAGAGGGTGGTGATCTTAACTTTCTGGCTGAGGTAATAGTTGAAAGAGTAACAATGAAAAAATATCTTTTTAAAATATGACCCAATTAACACCTACCCTCCATGGATGCATTTTTAATGTCAATTACTTCAGAAGCCTCAGCAGTTATCAAGATATTTCAATAAAAATTCTGAAAAGAATAGAAGAACTAATATAAATTCCTCATTTGACCTAATGGCTTTGAATGGTATTCAAAGTCTTCATTCTGAATAACAAAGGCAGATGTATCAGAACTAATTCTATTTATAAGCAGACAACTACATTTTTGGAAGACCTAAAGCAGATTTAGTATATTTTCATTACAACAGTATTCTCTACCTATTGTCATCCCTTGTTTAACTGTTCCTTGTAAAACAACCAAAATCCCCTACAATCTACCTTTTTAGACAAACTGTAGGATAGAGACTTCTTTATCTTATTGCTCTGTCTTCTACCAGTATTTCCAGTTTTTGGGTTGGGTTTTTTTATGATGTACAGTTGACTTGAAATTGATCTCAATGATGTCAATTCAATTGCTATTTCATGTTTTCTTACAAAAAAAAGCAAAATCAAAATAAAATAATAATAATAAAAAAAAAAAAAACACAAGAAATTTAGCAAAGTGCGGACATTTTGACCTCTCCCTCTGCAGCATGAGCAATTCATGTAGTGATTTACTTTCATGCCTATCATCAGAGCCAAGTTTTGTTCTGTTTGTTAAATAGTAGTTTTTAAGTTTTCCTAAGAGATCGAGGTACTCTGTCCACTAGTTAACACAATATAGATCAATTGGTGACTTACTAAAAATTATTGTATTTTTGCATGATTTTTCTGGCAGCTGTGTTTAGTGATTCATAAGTACACCAATAAATAATGTAGAAGCTATTAGAAGCTTAATGCTGTGGGCATAAATTTAATTTTCTTATGTAGATTGAAATCTGTGTGTTCTTCCAAACAGTGTAAAGAAATGAAGAGGCATTTGTTCACTTTCATAAAAATACCAACCCTATGTGAGTTTTCACAATGTGTGTTCCTTGTATCCCTCCAATCACTGTATTTCAGGAAGCATTACTTACAATAAATTTCAGATATAAAATGTGTCTTGATTACATTCATTATTAAGGGCAGACAGGGATTTCAGTTCTCCATATCTATCTGTCTCTAATTTTGCTGTATAGCCATAATTTTTTTACATTAAATTGGTGGGCACTTTTTTCCTTGAATCATATCCAAAATTACATAACTTAAGAATAGCTTAAAAAAATCCAGTACATATAAAGAATATTGTATCATTAGAGGAGAAAGTATTGAACATTTAACAAAAAATCACAACAATTAAATACACTGACTTTTGTCTTTGGGCAGCAATTTCTGTTGTCTTCCTTGCTTCAACATTATATAAGAGCAGCGTTTCTCTGAATTTCTGTGACCCTTGTCACCGTTTTGTCCAGTTGATTGATATTTTTCTGATTTCTCTTCTTGGGTCCACATGTTCTTTTCTCTGCTTCTGGAGTGAGTTTTCTTTTATGTTAAAAGCTATCTTCAAGCCTGAAACAAGAGGCTTCACTATATCTTGTTTGCCTATACTTCAGACATTACATGAGACATAGACAAACAGGGAAAGATTGTAACCCAAAAGAATATTTCTCACTAAATAAACTATTGGTGAACTTTATTTCATCAAGATACGTATAAGACCTTAGTAAAATATAAATTCCTTTGCCTAAGAGTGTCAAAGACCTTAAGCTAATTAATTTTTTTTTTTTTTTTTTTTAAGTGGTGTTTTTTTTCTTCTTCTTTCTCACTGACCAGGACTTTGGGAATGCAGTATTATTATTACCCAAATTCATGAAATTAAATTTTGGACAATAACCTAGGCTTTTTAAATACAGTTCATCATAATATTTATACTGCTTTATCTCAGTGAATCTATCTAAGACAACACTTTCTCCTTTGATCTTTCAGTACTCAACTGGTTACATGGTCTAAAATGTACCATGTCTCTCCTGAAATTCTTAAAAGCATGCAGAGGAATTTATTTTTTTTTAATGAAAAATCAAAATGGTTGTCTCTCATCAGAAACCCAAAACCCAGTGGCTTCTTGCTAGCTATATTCACTCTTTCAGTTTCCAGATGCCTTGTTTCAGATAACTCTGCTCAACTAAGAAATTATGCAAGAACTCATACTGTGTTATAGTCTCAAAATTTCCTATCCTTATCATAATAAACTGCTCCCATGCAACCAACAATAATTCCAGCCTATATTTATGTTATCTGCCCTTGAGTTTCAGTTGGCTCAGTTCATAATCTCCACGTATACAGATGTTCATCCCTGCAGGATGACAATGATGCATCTTTACTTCAAGGGAACTGCTGAACAGACTATTACGACATGGTTGTCTTCTGAATAACTTTGAATATTCTTTCTAATTATCCCAGTCTTACCATGTATGAAGCACAGATGATTCAAATAAATCATGTTTCTTTCTGAGTTCATCCTTTTTTGGAAATGGGTTATAGTCAGTATATCTGTTACAAAACAGTAAAAATAAAACATTCTACAATTCCCATTTTCCTCTCCCCAGCTTTCTACTCCCTGAAACTCTTCTACCTTGACTCTTCAATTATTTTAAATGATAGTTTGGGAAGTTTGCAAAACACTGTTCCTATAAAACTACCTAACTTGACTGATCTAACAAAACACAAGTTTCAACTCTCTTTTTAAGAGTGGTTATTTAGTTGTTCAAAGCTAATTACTTAAATTCTAACCATAAATTTTAAACAGTATATATCTTAGGCTAATATGGTAGGAAATAAAGCATCTTGGATCCATCAATACCTAAATAACTTTTGTAGACAGAAGAAGAATATTTGTTCTGAAGTTTACAATGTTCTTAATCTTATAATATTGTCTGACATACTTTGCTCTCTGACCAAGTACTCAAAAGTGACTTTTATCATATTAGACCATATCTATAGGGGATATTATAGAAAATTCTTGGGTGGTCTAGTGCTATATAAAGCTCAGTGGATATAATCTCTGTATTTACAAGATTTCCATGAGGAATTTAAGTGTTATGATTTAAAAAAAAATCTTCTGATTAATATTTAATTTTCCTTTTTGAATTAATGAACTCTGTATGATCTGATCTATGAATAATCTCTCTAGCTATGAAATTCAAAGTTGTTAAAAAAGAGTCAAATTTACATACAATGTCTTTAGAAGAACATTAAATTTAGACCTTTTTTTCTCTTACTCTTCTATGACTGTAATTATTTTTTTGAGCTGCAAAACAAGCAGATGAGGAGGAAATCAGCATGTAAAAGAATGAACTCTGTTATGGTATTAACTTGGATTTTATCCTTCAGTAAATTCATTAAGAACTTTAAAAGGCAAGAAGGACAGTGGATTTTTTTACTTTTGAATGGCTTAGCATCAAAATGATGGAGAGAAGTAGAAGAAATTCTGAGTCTTTAGTATTTCTGACATAGCATTCCTTACATTGCATAGTATTTTCAAAATTGGTAAAAGGATGATTAGCCGATTCAAATCACACCAACAACAACTATATATTGCCACTGTTATTTCTCATATAACTCTCATACATTTCTTGCTCAATGACAAATGCGAAGTTTTCACCCAAGAAGGAATAACCTCTGGCAATATTATGAACAGGAACAGTCTGACTGAGGAGCAGCTCTGGGGGAAGAGGCTGCTGTTCTTGGTAGACTGAAAGGCTGGACATAAACCAGTAATGAGCCCTGTCACATAGTCTGAAGACAGTGATAGGTCACATCTAGAGCACTGTGTCCATCCAGTTTTGGAAGGACAGTACAAATTTCAGTGAGTTCAGCAGAGGCCACCAAGTTTGGGTCTGAAGCGAGCGGTAGCCCCATGAGGAGAGAGAGGGAGCAGGGCTTGTCCATACTGGGGCAGAAATGGCTTTGAGGGCATCTCACAGCCACTCTAGAGACTAGGGAGAGGTCATCATAAGATGGAGCCAGACTCTTCACAGACATACATTAAGAGGAGAGAAAATTAGCATAAATTGACACAGAAAATGTTTCTATTGGATATAATGAGAAATGAGGATGGTAAGGAAGTGGAAAGAAGTTGCTCAAGCTCCATTCTTCTACCAAAATTTTCAAGACTCAGCTGGACAATACAGTGTGAAGTCTGGTCTGATCCCTTAGGTGACCCTGCTTTGAGTAGGAAGTTGGAATAGAATTTTCAGAATAGGATCATTCAACCTGAATTGTTCCATAAAGATACTGGTTCCTGCACACAAGACTTAAATCTGTCAAATAAAGGCCTGTATTTTGAGTTGACAAGTATTGGTAAACTGGAATATAGGATATGCCAGGTATCTGGAGGAGAAACAAAGAAAGAAGGTAGAATCCTTTAGGGTGGAAGACAGCATGAAGCAGATATCTTAAAATGTGTTTGTTAAAGGAAAGAAACACAAATTCCAAAGCTCAAAATATATTGCAACTTACTGCAATGGTGCAATAAAGAGAATATTATAAGCAATTTACCAGTGAGACACACCCTAAATCCACATTAATTAATAATAAGAAAAACTGACTTTTAAAAAAATTTATTTACAGAAATGTGTGATGTAGATCACAAACCAAATTGTCATAGTCTCTTATTTTTAGAGAAAGAAGTACATAATTCATGGGATACTATTGTAAAAATTCTTCTTTACTCACATTTCTCTCATGAGAAATTCTAAGTCAGTCATACATTTAAAATTTTGAAATATAGTTTGAAATGTATTCACCAGAATCTCATAGTTCTGGACAGTGACAGCTGTTACAGAAAGCAGTAAGAGAGAAAAAAAATCTTATTATTTGAATTCCCTTGTGTGGCTTAACAGACAACAAAGTAGTAAAGAAATGTTTATCATTCCACACGTGTATATAAAATAATTATTTTATGGTTTGTGTTTATTCTCTGTGATATAATTTTGGCATTTTAATTCCCCTCAACCAGATAATCCATGCTAGTAATGAATTTTTTTGTTTGTTTGTTTTTTTGTTTGTTTGTTTGCTTGTTTGTTTTTGTTAGAGAAGGTTATTAATTGCTGAAGGATTATAATTCTTAAAAGAAAGCTTAAGTGAGACCAACATACTAGTTCCACTTCTGATAGGTGGTGGACTTTTCTGTCCAGAGGTTAAAACTGTTCAGGGACAAAATCAAAAAGATGATGACTTGAAGTCTGCAAGTATTAGTCAAAACAAAATTTTTGTTCTTGAATGATTAAATCGTCATTGTCTTGATTTCGTTAACCATGCTACCATGCTCCAACATCATTTAGGTTTCTAAAGAGTTGAGAATAATTTGTTTTCTCTAAACCAATTTGTGTCTTGTCAGACTGAGATTGCAGTTTTACAACCACCTGGGGAATAACTGATCCCATTCCATAAATAACAGAGTCATCTGCATAATATGTTCTAAGATGTCCCTGTAGGCTCTAGAAATATTATATATGAATAGACAGATATAAACTCAGTTAAGAGATTTATGCAAGAGAGACTTCAGTTGATATGTCTAATATTTTCTAACACAAATCTTTTTATAACACCATACAGAAAAACATGCAGAATCCGCAGATGTTAAGGTAGAAAAGTAAAAGAAAATACAATTAATCAAATATTTAAACAATGGAAAATTCTTCTTGGTATCAAGATGTCTAAAGTCAGGAATATGACACCATTTCTTGTTGGCAAGAGGCACAATAGCTATAGAATAATAGAATGGCCTGGGTTGGAAGGGACCTTAAAGGTTACCTAGTTCTAACACCCCTGTCATGTACAGCGACACCTTTCACTAGAACAGGTTGCTCAGAGCTCTAACCTGTCCTTTATCATTTCCAGGTAAGAAGCATCCACAATTCTGAGCAACCTGTCCCTGTGTTTTTGTGGTTTGTTGCTTTTTTGTTTGTTTGTTTGTTTGTTTGTTTTAACTATGTGTTCTGGTTTTGGCTGTAATAGAGCTAATTTCTGTCACAGTGGCTGGTATGGACTGTGGTTTGGATTTATGTTGAACACAGGGTTGATAATATAGAGATGTTTTTGTTATTGCTGAGCAACATTTACACAGAGCCAAGGCATTTTCTGCTTTCCATTCTGCTGTGCTGGCAAGGAGGCTGGGGATGGATGGAAAGTTGGGAGTAGACAGAGCTGGGACAGGTGGCCCAAACTGACCAAAGGAATATTCCAGATCGTATGACATCATGCTCAGTATATAAAGTCGGAGGGGGGGTGGGGGGGGGGAAAGGAGGAAGTGGGGAGAGTGTTTGGAGTGATGGTGTTTGTCTTCCCAAGTAACCATTATGTGTGATGGAGCTCTGGTCTCCTGGAGATGGCTGAACACCTGTCTGCCCATGGGAAAGAGTGAATTAATTCTTTGTGTGTGGCTTTTGCTTTCCCTCTTAAAGTGTCTTTATCTCAACCCATGAGTTTTCTGGCTTTTACCCTTCTGATTCTGTCTCAGATTCTGCTGGTAGGGGAGTAAGTGAGCAGCTGTGTGGCACTTGGCTGCTGGCTGGGTTTAAAGCACAACACAATACCAGACATAGTTGCGGAGCAAGTTGAGGAGTATAGAGGAGTATGACATGATGCAGTTACAGTTAGAAACCCAAAAGTAAACGCACTCAAGTTAATGAGAGTTTCTTCAAATGCATTAGTGAGTTCAGACTATGACAATTCAAATGTTGCAATATCCTTAAAGGTAGGCTAGATTAACTAATCATTCTGAAATAATCTAAAATCTGCCCTTACACTTGCCTGAAAGCAACAGAGTATGAAACGAGAAAAAAAAATTAAGCAAAGGAATGTAAAATAGAATTCTTTTAACAAGTAATTTAAATAATAGGTAAATAAGAATAACTTGAAATAATTTCAGAAATACAATGACAAAGACATTTGATAAGCACTCTAAAAAGGCATGAGATAAGAGAACAGTGTGACTGGCAAATAACAGAGTCAGAGAAGTGTAAGATTGTTCAGAAAATTTTTGTCAGAAAAAGGGACATAGTCAGGGGAAGAGAATTTACTGTAATATTTTGATTACAGTGAGTTTTCTCTCAATTCCCAAAGAAGGAAAAAGTAGCTAGACACTGACCCTGGTAGGTTTGGGTTATATTCAGTTTCCATTTCAATCTCAGCTAGAGCCAGAATACATCTGGATTTCCTCAGACATGTCCTCCCTTTTCTGTTAAGAAATGTGCTCTGTCTGGGAACTGGAGAAGTTTGTGCCCCTAGCTGGGATGTCCAAAATTTCCAGACATGTTCACTATGCATGTAAAGATTAACTCTGCAGCACAGGCATAGTGAGCCTGCTGCTTCTGGGAAACATCAGTGCACAGTTCACATATTCTACAGTGGGTCTGCACACGTGCAGCAAGCCTAGCATGCTCCAAAGACATTGTATTCATGGAAGAATCTGTGGCAAACACATGAGTTTCTATCCATGATCTCCAAAAGAGAAATGGTATTGAATAATTTTTGAAATTTTCTCCTGCTTCTTTGGAAAAGCCAATCTTATAATAAGATAAGATAAAAAATCTGAATGAAGTAATGAAAGAATTTGAAAAGATAAGATCACGATAATCCTAATGAATCCAAACTGCAGGGACAAGCATTAGAAACAGTTCACTGTGATATATGGAATTGGCTCTAATCAAAATTCAAACTCAGAGTAAAGGTTTTTTAATGTCTATTGTATCCCTATGCTGTCAATATTTTTTTTTTCTTGCTTCTTTGACCTCCAGACAACCTATATGTTTCTGAAGAGCAGCTGCATCCTCCTTAAGACAATGGGTACATCCTGGTTCCCAAGAGCAGTAGTGCTAGATAGCTGTGCTGAAGGTCTACGGAGATGTCAGCCCCCTGTAGATGACCAAGATACTTCCCGCAAAAAAATATGCTTCAGCTTCTTCTACCATTAGCACTTTAGAAATACAGAGAAAAACGGTCACTTTACACTTTCAGATAAATACTGCTTTAACTGAATTAAGTGCGGTATGTAACTATTTTATGTTAATATAACTATTATTACGTGAAATAGAACTAAGACACATCTGGTCCAGAAATTTATAATGAGCAAAATGAATTGTTCGAAGTCAGTCTTTATATGTATTGTGAAGGAACTCAGAGGCTGAATTTAAACACAAAGATAGCAGTACTTCAGAGACAATTTTTCATCAGAAATTGCATAAATTTGTACTGGGAATATGCCAGTTCCTACTGTTTTATATCCATTTAAAGTATTTGGTTAAAGTGATAAAGTGGACCAGTCATATTTCTCTGATAACATTGTGCCTGCAGGATGCTAGTGATAAGTGGCAGAATTGTTATTAACAGAATATGACAATGCCAAATTAATTCTAATTACCCTGAGCATTGAGCATTTAAATGAAAATGAAGACATTAAAAGTAATTAATTACTTAAAAAGCTACTTCTGAGAACAAAATATGAAAGGGTTTTGAAAAAGACAGTGCAAACCGATGGGCATGAACTATCTAAAGTCTTGTAATATTTTATTTCTTATGAACCTGTTTGAAAAGCAGTATGATTATTTTTTCAAAAAGCACAAAAAATGTAAGGCATCATTTTGCTAATTATGTATGTTATCATATTTCATCAAGCTTATGGACACTCTTAGTAAAATAGCTGCTACGTTAATTCTAAATTCTCAGACTTTAAGTTCACAGTTCATAATGCAGCTTAGTGATCCTAAATGAAAAGATGAAATTCATGCATACTAGACATTCAGTAATAATGAACTATGAAGAAAACGCTTCTTGCAAGGCATTAAGTCCTCACTGTTCAGTAAAACATCACAAAGAAAATATACATCAATTTGTATGACAAAAAATATTTTAAAGCAATTTATTTTACAATTGTCTACAGAAATTAAAATACAAAGTATTTTAATCCATTACTATAATATTTTTATGTCAGTATCTGATACTTTTTTTAACTTATTTCCAATCTCTATTTCATTGAAAAGTAGAAGCTGTCAGTTACAACTAAAAAGAAAAAAAAAAAAGAAAAAAAAAAAGAAAACTTGGGAATTCTTTTTCCTTCTGTATGAATAAAAATCTAAAATTATGTGCCTTCTTAGAGTTTGGGGGTGAAGAACTTCTAGAAAATTAGTGCACTACATACTCTTATTTTCTCACAGACAGACAGGAACTGCAACCTGCAAAATAAAATGCACCTGTTCTACAGCAACCAGCCTGTTAGCTGTGTGCCTGGGCCTTGTTTTCAGCCCTGGCCATCTCACATTGCAACCTGAGTCAATAATGAATTGCCAAGAACAGGCTAACAAGAATTAGTGTCACAAGGGTTGCAGCAGCAGTTAAAATAATTGCATTCAGTTGTTAGAAATGTTTACTTTATACTCACACTTTATACACCTTGTTGAATTGGAAAGGAGTAGCAAAATCCCCATTTGGTACTGAAGTGTTTTCATTACGGTGTCAGATTTCTTGTAATTTTTATTTTTTTTTTCCTTCCCACAACAGTTTTCTTAAACTACTGAAACCTCTGTTCTGTAGCTCCTGAGCCTCTGTAAACCTGATCTAAAATTAAGTATCCTAATTTCTTCAATAATCCAGAGGAAAAGCCACACATCTCTAAAGGCCAATTAAAAAAACTCTTCTCTGAGCACAGATTATGCGAAGAGGAAGTATCAAGCTCAAGACCAGAGGGAAGCAGCATTCTCTCCAAACTGAGTAAACTGAACCAGGACGACAAGTCCTACTGAACCAGTTACAAGTTTCTTTCCACTCCAAATCTGAGACCAGGGATACACAGACATACACAATTACTCTCTTTTCCCATGAAAAAGTAAGTTGGAGGGTGGATGAAGACAACTTTTCCATTTTATTAACCACTTTCTCATAGCTATCAGCTGTAACCTGCTGTAAGCTTCCCCTCTCTCCTAGGGAGTTAGCTACCCATGTACCAAGGTATTGAGACCAACTGTATAAACTGTACTCAAGGGCTGAGGAAGGGCTACAAGAAAGGCTGTACAGAGGTGAGAAAGGACAGAGTTAGAGATGGAAGTGATTAGGTGAGATCATCAGTGGCTCGAGGATTCAGAAGGGAAAATAACAGCATGGAAAGGTATGAGACCTAACAGACAAAGACAGGGGAGGCAAGGGTGATGAGATCCCAGCCAGGAGATGTCAATGACATAAAAACAGGCAAATCACAGACTATTCACAAGAGGAACAGGTTAATTTTTCTACCCTTGCAACTAGACTCACTTCTCTTCCATATGTTATCTGTAACTGCAGTGGAAAAAAAATGGCAAGACTGTGGCCAAAGGGAAATCTGAACATAAATCTCTATAACTTTCTAAAACATGGTAATCAATATGTTACTAAAAACTCTGCTGAAGCCACTGGTTGTCTGAAGAAGTATACTTTCACACAACAGGGTGAGATTTTGGTTGTCTTTTTATCATCACATGTGGGTTTTTTTATTTCAGTTGTTCCCCTATCAAAATTGAGCCTCCCACAAGGGCTGAGGTGTTTTTTAGTTACTTAAGGTGTTACCTTGAAACACCTAAAGAGTTCTGTTTCAGAGTTTGTTGTAAACCTAAGTATCTCATAGACAGTTCTAGATATCACTCTATAAATACAGCATCTAAAAATTCAAATTACCAAATGCTTAAGTTCTTGACTGAATCCATTCACAAGCCTTGAAACCATCAAAATTTCTTGAGAACCCTGAATTTATAAACACTGTTCAAATTTTCACCTTAATACAAGTAAACAGACATATACAGACCCTTTATGGACAGGAAATACAGCAATATTACCATAGAATACATTGCATTATACTCTGCAAGTTCATCATCACGGTACCCAACTTTTAGATCTTTTGTCATCAAGTGGAACTTTTGGCAAAATAGAATTACGCAGTTAGTATTGATATCTGGAAAAGAGAAAACTCTTTGAGGGAACTGCCTCAAGTAACTAAAGAAAATATCAAGGACAGCAAAGTTCAGTTTTTCTTTATATTGTAAAGTGCCTAAATTTGCCTCTGTGACCATACACTTATAAAAAACATTGTACACAACAGTATGTGAAAAACTGCTGCTTTCACTACAATGGCAAAGAATTACATGACTAAAGGTACTTTTTATTCTAACTCAACTGAAATGAACAAATAATGCCTACCTGGGGGACAACTAAAATTCAACCTATAAATTCTCATCTTTCAGTAGAAATAATATTTCCAATATTATGAAAAATTGCATTAAAAAAAAGTGGCAATTCAATCACTTATTAGGAAATTGCATTGAAATTATTAACAAGAAAGAAGACAATTGACATTAAACTTTTTATATAGCTATCTGCCAAAAGGTAACATTCTCTTTTGGGGAGTAAAAGATGGGGAAGAGATGAAACAATGGAGGACAAAAGATGCTTTTTCTCTTGAAAATAAAATTTCTATGGAGTGATTTATTGTGCTCCCTTATACATATTTCATAGATGTTATAATTTAGCAGTAAATGTAGTCCTTTCAATCTAAATAATTCTAGGAATCTGTGATTTGCACTAGTTGATATTCTGTACCATTACACATTGTGTTTGACTTTTGGAGTTGGACCATATAGTTCCCTGTTGTTTTGCAAATGTTAGTTAAATTTAACTGCAGTTACTTTAGGCAGTAAAATATATATGCATCCTAAGAAAAGGTAAAAACTTTTAGAAATATAAT
The DNA here is from genome assembly GCA_013400415.1 of Scytalopus superciliaris. NCBI lineage: Eukaryota > Metazoa > Chordata > Aves > Passeriformes > Rhinocryptidae > Scytalopus > Scytalopus superciliaris. The sequence continues at coordinate 201,867 of VXBX01007008.1, read as the reverse complement.
TTAAAATTTTTAAGGTATTACATGCATTAGCAAAGAGTTTTCCAGTATTGTGAAAACTCATAGTTATCCAAAAGTTCCCTAAGAAAAAAATTGAAGTCTTGTCACATTTTGTCTCTTTTTTACTATCCAAAAAGCCCCAATTTTAATTATAGAATTCTGCCTTTCTTTTTAGAAATAGCCATTCATTTGAAAACAACCAAAGGCAGATTTATGACTTTGATGCTGTTGTGGTTTAATCCCAGCTGGCAACTAAGCACTATGCAACTGCTTGTTCACCACCTCCCACTCTGTCTTTCCCAGCAGAATGGGGAGGAGAAGAAAAAGTTAAAACCTGTAGGTTGAGATAAGAACAGTTTAATAATAGTAATAAAGTAAAAAAATTATAATAATAATCATAATAATAAATAGTAATGACAATAAAAAGAAAAAATCAAACAGAAGGTGTTGCAATTGTATCAGTTGTATCAATTGATACTGTTGATTGATGCCAGATCCCATTCCTGAACTCTAATCTGTTTTCCTTCCAGCAACTCCCCAATAATGGGCATGACATCCCTTTAGCCAGTTTGGGTCATCTGTCCCTGCTGTGGTGCTTCCCAAGCTTTTTTTTCCCTTTTTTTTTTTTTTTTTAAATCTCCTCAGTGGCAGAGCTGAGGCACAAAAAAAGTTCTTGAGTTAGGATAAACACTACCTAGCACNTAATCCCAGCTGGCAACTAAGCACTATGCAACTGCTTGTTCACCACCTCCCACTCTGTCTTTCCCAGCAGAATGGGGAGGAGAAGAAAAAGTTAAAACCNCACACTGAATTCAAAACACAGCACTGTACCAGCTACTGAGAAGAAATTAACTCTATCCCAGCTTAAACCACGAGCAGGCTCTAAAATGACTAACTGGTGTACTGCTGAACCTGAGACCAGGCTCTGATGCATGCATTAGTTTTCCAAGACTTCTATTCAGAGCATAAGAAGAGCTGTGGCAGGAGGGAACTTCTCAGCCACTTGTGGCACAGGAAGATTCTTGATCCACCTTCACCTCACCATACAGTACTAGGGTATGAGCTGTATTGTATGATAATAATAGAGGGCCTTAATTACATTTTTATAGGTAAGACTTTGTGACCCAAGCACAAATCATTGTACTGCTTTCAGAACTGACTTTAGACCTCCCTTTTAGCTATTTCTACAAGTCAAGAGTATGCCAACCTGGTAGCTAGCATGTATGTTTTTGTATGGTGAATGTACATTCTGTGTGTCTCCAGAAAAACAGACACCCTCTTCTCATATGCACCATGAGGGAAAAATAATTTCATTAAGTCTAGAAATAACCTTTTAAGTTCTGATGTTTTGTCCTCTGAAATAGAGCCTCAAATATTGAGAAATAATGCCTCTGTCCACTCAGAATCTCATTCCTGAAATTTCAGTTCCTGAAATCTGTTCCAAGAAGCTGAACAGATCACATCATGGCTATTGAAGAACATGGAAGAAATCTCACCTGGGTATTTCTCAGGGTACTTCAAAATACACACATTTTTTAGAAATGCTTCTAAACTAAATGTTTTCTGCTTTCATCATTCACCTGACACTGTACTGATATACAGTCAAGAATATACTTTAAGTCTCCCAAGAGTGAAAGAGAAAACAAAAAACTAAAAAAACACCACAAAACCAAAACCAAAACAGACAAACAAAAAAAACCCACAACAACAACAAAATGCACAAGGAGCACAAACCCACAACATAGCAGTGGAAGAAAGAATTGGAACACTGCGTTACCTCTAATTCATCCAGTATTTAATTTAATTTTGGAATTAATCAGGGTTTGAAGTCAGAACTTCCCTTCCTCTAACTAAAATGAGATTAGTTTTATTTAATCCTATACCAGCTGACTGCTATCCAGGGTTAAGTTTGTTGTACTTTTAACAAATAGTTGGATATAACAGAACATGTAGAACATGTAGAACAGCATGGCAGTGGTTTTATCAGGTTAATAGAGAAGTTGGCAGTCAATTATGTGATAAAAATACCTCTACACTGTTGCAGAATTCAATGCTTTTCCCAGCCGAGAAATCAACAGTGAGAAAAATACAGAACTTGAGTAAAAAATTAAAATCACTACTGTTACTCTGTTTATAGCTCACTACAGATTTGATATCAGAATCACTGCAGAAAATGATATCAAGCAGATAATGAGCTTTCTGAGTACTAAGCACATGAAACAATCTATAAAGCATTCATATGAAAAATACCCACACTATTTGTTGTTAGATATTTATATTGTGCAGCTATAATCACTAGTGAATAGAAAGCATAACTACTTGTCTCAGGTCATTGCATACACAGAAAGGAAGTCATTCTATCAATACCATTGTGGAAATAGACTGTACCTTTTTTCTTTATTTTCTTTTGCATTTCACAATTGAAAAAGGGTCGTAACAACTATCTCAAATTCCTCAGGAAAAAAAAAAAAAGGAAAAAAGGAAGCTGATTATTTTATTATATTTGCGTGGTGCATAAGGAAATTAACCATCTGCCTGTCTGTATCTCTTAGTTATTCTACCATATCCACATACATACATCAGTTAAACAGCTAGTGGCATACCTAATTTAGGTTACCTAAACATTTACTTTTTGCAAGTCTGATTTTAACTACATTTCTCATTTCAAAAATTTCTACTGGGCTTATAAGTCCCTTGGCGTGGTCCATGGTCAGTGGTAATGTTCTTTGGAAACCTGAGCAACTGCAATTGAACAGCAAGACTCATTGCATAAGAGGCTTGTAGGCAGTGGCTGGAAAGCCAGGAAATAATCTGGATTCTTGGGTGGCTTGTATATAATCTTCCCACATTCCCTTTTTGTACTCCAGTTTATAGATAAATGATTTTATTTTTCTGGTTCTGGTCAGACTACACCTTGGAAATAACCTTCCACCAAAGGCTTTTCCAAATAATTGTGTACCACAGAATCAACTAGGTTGGAAAAGAACTCTGAGATCATTGAGCCCCACCTTTCACCTAACACCACCTTGTCAACTAGACCATGGCACTAAGTGCCACATCCAGTCTTGTCTTAAATGCATCCAAGGATGGCGACTCCACCACATTCCTGGGCAGCCCATTCCAGTGCCCAGTCAGTCTTTATGTGAAGAACTTCCTGATGTCTAGCCTAAACCTCCCCTGCAGCTTAAGACTGTTTAAGGCTTATCCTATTGCCGGTTGCCTGAGAGAAGAGACCAACTCCCACCTGGCTACAACCTCCTTTCAGGTAGTTGTAGAGAGTGATAAGGTCTCCCCTAAGTCTCCTCCTCTCCAGGCTAATCAACCCCACCTCCCTCAGCTGTTCCTCATAGGACTTGTGCCCCAGACCCTTCACCAGTTTTGTTGCCCTTCTTTGGACATGCTCCAGCACCTCAGCCTCCTTCCTAAACTGAGTGGGCCAGAACTGGACACAGGACTCAAGGTGCAGCCTCACCAGTACCAAGTACAGGAAAGAATCGCTTCCCTAGTCCTGCTGTCCACACTATTCCTGATACAGCCCAGGATGCCATTGGCCTTCTTGGCTACCTGGGCACATGCTGGCTCATGTTCAGTTGCTGTCAATCAGTATGCCCAGGTTCCTTTCTGCCTGGCTGTTCTCCAGCCACTCTGTCCCAGCCTGTAGTGCTGCAGCTGGTTGTTATGGCCAAAGTGCAGGACCCGATACTTGGTCTTATTAAAGCTCATCCCATTGTATTTGCCCCATCTATTCAGCCTGTCCAGGTTCCTCTGCAGAGCCCTCCTACCTTTCACCAAATTGACACTCTCCCCAACTTGGTGTCATCTGTAAATTTGCTAATGGTAGACTTAATCCCCTTCTCCAGATCATCAATGAAGATATTAAACAGGACTGAGTCTAACACTGATCCCTGGGGGACACCATTAGTGACCCTGTGCCAACTGGATGCAGCTCCATTCACCACCACTCTCTGGGCCTGGCCATCCAGACAGTTCTTAACCCAACACAGAACCCCCTGTCCAAGCCATGGGCTGCCAGCTTTTCCAGGAGTATGCTATGGGAGATGGTGTCAAAAGATTTGGTGAAGTCCAGGTAGACTACATCCACAGCCTTCCCCTCATCTTCTAGGTGGGTCACCTAGCCATAAAAGGAGATCAGGTTGGTCAGGCAGGACCTGCCCCCCCCTAAATTCATGCTGGCTGGGTCTGTCCTGTATGCTCCATGTGATCACACTCAAGATAATCTATTCTATAAACCTTGTTGGGCACTGAGGTCAGGCTGACAGGCCTGTACTTTCCTTGATCCTCCTTCCAGCCCTTCTTATGGATGGGTGTCACATTGGCCAGCTTCCAGTCATCCAGTACCTCCCTGGTGANGTGTCACATTGGCCAGCTTCCAGTCATCCAGGACCTCCCTGGTGAGCCAGGACAGTTGATAAATGATGGAGAGTGTCTTGGCAATCTCTTCTGCCAGCTTCCTCATCACTCAATGGATCCCATCTGGTCCCATAGACTTGTGAGCATCTAAGTGGTTTAGCAGGTCATGAACAGCTTTCTCCCGGATTACAAGGGGGCTATTTGGCTCCCTGTCCATGTCTGCCAGCACAGGAGGCCATTTGTCCTGGGGGCAGCTTGTCTTATTGTTGAAAACTGAAGAAAAGAAGGANGAAGGAACAGAAAATAGTCTCAGCAACAGCCTAGACAGCCAAACAAGAACTTACCCTGTTTCTCTGAGACATCTAAAAGCTGTAAGTCTTTCCTAAGTCACATAGCTTGTGGATCATAAAGAGAAATAGGTACTTTCAGAGAGCAATACACTGTAATTTTCTTAGTGGTGGTCATCATTTAAGCACCATCTTACAATTAGTATTATCAGAGTAACTGTTTTTCATTTCAAAGCCACCTCTCCTACACAATTTTATTCCTGAATGACAGAAATACTTGTTTCACTTTATGAAACACATTTTAAATTAAAAAGTGAGCATTTGCTGCTTAGAGCAATTCTCTACATTCAGAAAAAATGACTAATATTTTGATTCAGAGTTGTATTTTTCATGGAATCAATAACTTGTTTGAAGGAAAAAACCTTTCATTTTGAATTTCAGCAGTTAGACACAAGAGTAGATGTCTTTCATTTACTGTAAGATCTCTAGATACAAGAAGGGAAAGGAAGAATCTCTATTTCTGTCATATAAAATAAATTTCTATGCCTTTCACCTGCAAAGTTGTATTTGAAAACACAAAAAGTAGACCAACACCATCAAAGTATTTTCATATTTGTTTAATTTTTTTAGGTTTTTTCTCTCAAAAGAAAGCATATTATTACGTTTGCCCCAATCACCCTAACTGAGCAATTGATAATTCACAATTTGTTTTCATATTTGAGTCGTAAACCCAGAACAGGGACCAAGAGCTTAATTTGTATCAAAATACCAAATGCTGAGCCCAGCTGAGATAGCTTAAACTTTTAATAGAATCAGAAACACTTGACAAGAATGGATCAGTGTGGTGGCATTTGATTTTGTTCCATACCTGTACATTAAGTGCTTTATTAAATCAACAAAGCATCAACCCATATGCATGTATAGGTCTAAAAATCAGATTATAACTTATGCACTTTTTTTTTTTTGTTTGTTTGGGTTGTTGGTTTTTTGTTTCGTTGGTTTTTTCCTGGGTTTTGTTTGGTTAGTTTGTGGTTTTGTTTGGTTGGTTAGGTGTGGTTTTTTGGGGTGGGGGAGCTTTCTTGGGGGATTGTGAGGGGTTTTTGTTTGGTTTTGTGGGGTTTTTGTCATTTGGTTTGGTTTTGGCTTTGGGGTTTCTTTCCCTTCTTTGGAAATCCTAAATCTAAGAGTATGGAAGGAATCACCTGCTCCTTGTAAAATAAAGTCTGCAAAGCTGTTGTGAAACTAACTAATCAGAAATGCAATATTCTTCTTTTTCAACATGTAAAGCACTATTTTAATGAAATTAGCTTTATTACAGTGACAGAGAAAGTTAAATGGTAAGTTTCCTGGAAAGAGTAGAATGAATGCTTTGGTCCTCCTTTCTCTCTCCAAAAAATGCTCTGACAATGAACAATGTGCTATTTCATCAGCCATGTATTAAACCACAAGTAAATAAAAAAAGCTGTTAAAAATATGTGTAGCATTTTCCCTCTGCTGAGATTATTAGCAGATTATTACAATGACCTCAATGCACTTTGTAGCAAGGAATGGTACTCACGAATATTGTTTAGCATCACAGGCAAAAATAAGATAGCAATAATTCATTTCTGGGCTTCTCTAACTCAGTTCTATTTTGTCTAACTGTTGTCCAAAACTGTGAAATTAAAGTGCACCAAATTCTTCTTACTGAAGTGCTAACATGCACTAACGTACAATTACCTCATGATTTCTTACCTCAAAGAGACTTAGATACTGACACCTTTCTACATCTGAACTGACCTGCAAATTTGTCTATTTTAATTTGGAGTAGCACTCTTCTAACCTTTCTTTTAGACTAATCAAGCTGATATACTGTCTCTGGAAGGGGTTGCATCTCATTATATGAATTATATTAATAACTAGACTCATATGGGCTATCTTTTGCAATGTTTTCTTACTAATACCAAGACTAGATCACAACGAGAAGAGTAAACTCAAGTTGAGAGTTGTGGGAGAAAACAACTCTGAACAATGGAAGAACAACTAAGATCATGACGACTGTGCAGTTGGAGAAAGATATTTGGACTACGTGGATTTTTATTCTTGTTGTGGACTGTTTCATGTTATGTAGACCTTCCCTAGTTTGAGGGTTTTGTGATGTATGGTTTTGCTCAGTTTTCTGTTGTGGTGTCCTGTGGTCCTGAGGGTTTGCAGGGGATGGAATGAGGGAGACCACTCCGGGGGTTGAGGTAGGAAGGTGCAAGCAAGAGAGACTTTATTCGAACTTGTACACAGCTTAAATAGGGTCAGTGGGCTGGGTTCTGGAACAGGGTGTGATCTGGGAAGGTTTTGGAGAAGGATCTGGGTAGGTCCTGGCCAAACAAGGCAAGAATCCCCAAAATTGAGGGGACAGGGACAGGGATATACCACAGAGGGGGTTGTTACCCTGCTGCCAGCAGGAGGCAATAGGGAGTGAGTTACAAGCCATGTGAGTGGAAAGTTCCAAGAGGGTATATAGGAGAACAAGCAAAAACATATAACATTAAAAAATCCTCAAACAGGACAAAATTCTTAAAATTCAGGCTGTCTTTAGGCATATCAACAGTCTATATAACTGCAAAGTGCAGCATCCAGGGCTCAGGCAGTCACAGATCTGTGTTGCTAAGGCAGTTCCTCCACTGTTGCTAGTCCTCTCCTCCAACAGTCTCCCTGTTGGAATTTTCCACCCTCTGCCTCGTGGTTTGTAACCCTTCCCTGATTGGTCCCCAATTGCTGCAGTGTGGCATTTCCTTACATGGGTATAGCCTGCCCCTGTTCTCCTTATTTGAAATGTTTTGCAGGCTCCTCCCTAACTCCTCCCCAGTTCAGCCCCTTTCTCCAGAACCTTCCCTGCCTACCCTATTTAAACCGGGCACCGCTTTAATAAGTTGCTCATTCTGCATTGATGTGGTATCATCCTTTCTGTTACCCTGCAAGGCCGCAGACAGCATCTGTAGAACTCAACAACTTTTTTGACTTTTTTGTTAAATTCATCCATAGATGAGACTTCTCTTGAAATTTTGTTACTGAAGTGTTTTAATTAAACACAGACAAAACAAGATGATTTTTTTTTTTTCCCTTCAAGGTTCACAAACCTTGTGTTTTAAAACCCAGGTTCAGTTTTAAATGGTCCTGGCTAATAAATGGTTTTGGATTAAGAGCCTGTGGTTTCACAGAGATTGATCTATAATCAGGCAGAACTTGATGATTTGGCTTAGAGTTTCATGGTTTGTTTCATCTTAAGTCTTGAAATAAAACTCCAAGGATGCCAACTCCTATGAACCGAAACTCAAAATATTCATACAAAACCCACTGTTTTAAACCTGCATTAGTTTTAGGAGCAGGCAGTTGTGGTAAGTTATTCTCACAGGTTTTATGCTGGTGTGGAATTTTGAGCCCTAATATTTGTTGTTTACTCATTTTTAAGCATCCATCAAGGCAAGACTTGGATTGTGCAACCTGCAGTAAAGCCAGTGTTAGAAGGATTTTGTCGTACTCCTGAACACATATTAATCCACTGAACTCTGTTTTGTGGGACCCTCACCACCTAGAAGACCAGAAGAACCAGATCGATGGCATGCCAGTGGGTTTCACAGAGTGGTGATACATTTTCTATTTTAATTTCTCTCTGTCACTTTCTTTCTTACCTTCTTTCTTTCTTCTATTTTTTCCTATTTCTTTCTATCTCTCTTTCTCTGCCTCCTATTCACCATTAAATAAAACCCATTCTATTGACTCTGGCATCTGGTCTCATTTGCACCTTAATTCAGGCAGAGGCAATTTTAATAACCAAATCATAAAATGGGCCACTGCTTGGGAACAGACTTGGTGTAGGTCAGTTGGTGGCGAGTAGTTGTTGCCATTTGCATTACTTGTTTTTATTATATGTTACTTCTCTCTTTGTAATTTTCATTATTATTATTATTACATTTTAGTTATTAAATTGCTGTCATCTCAACCCATGAGTTGTCTTTTATTTTTTGATTCTTTCCATTATCTTATCAGGGAAGCAGAGACTGAGAACACAGCTGTATGGTGCTTAGTTGCTGGCTGGGGTTAAACCACTGGCCATCACAACCACTAAGGTCAATGTGAAATCCAGGACAGTTTTACTGTTTGGAAGCTGCTGAATAACAACTCAAGGTTATTATTAGCTTGTATAGTTCTGAACATGTTTACCCCTGCAAAATAAGATGTTATCTCTTGATCACTACTTGTCCCTGACAAAGATGGGGATGGATAACCAAAATTCAAAATTTCTGTATCCAAATACCACCTATCATTAGCACAGCTTGTGAAAATAAGTTTTACAGTTCCTACTTAATGTGCTGATGGGAGAAAAGGCAAAGTGCTAATACTTCCTTCTCTCTCTGATAGGAGAGTTGGGTATTTGAAATACTGTGAACCTAGACACATTTACAAAATTATGTATTTATATTATTTAAGTAACTCAGAATTATGAATTATGCCTGAGTTTTGCAGATATATATAAAAATACTGCCAGAGGCAGGATCACTTCTGCAATATCACAATATCACTGCTTCACTGCTTCACCACACATAAACCTTATTTCCAATTAGTCTGTGCTCCCTGAGAATCAGTCTGAGACTATATAAACATTCTAAACACATACTGTGCATGCCACTTCAAATTTACCACTAACACTTTACTATATTTCTGTCAATTATTCACAGGAAATAGGCCATATTACATCAAAGTCATGGTTTAACAGTGTTTCATTTTTTTTTTCTCCAACCACACAATATTTTAGAAAAGACACAGAGAAATCTACAGATAAACCATTTGTTGTATTTTCTATTTTTTTATCAAACAATTACAGCACACACACACACACACACACACACACACAGAGAAAAGTAATATTATTAATCAGATTCTTACGGAAGAAGGCAAGTTTAATGCTTTGATACCTATTCATAAGCAATGACATGGAAATAAAATTCTTCAAACCTCACTCCCACAGACAGAAAAGGCAGACCAAAAGTTTATTAAGGTTAACCAGCTGCTTTCATCCTCTTCCCTGCCCCCACACATCAAAACCACAAGTGACATTGGACACCTTATCAGGTCGAAAGGATTGTTTCCATGTAACCAAAAAAATCCATGCTGATTCTTTTTCACGTAGTCTTTGGAACTCAGTATCTACATTAAATTTTACCTCAAAAAATTGCCTGAAAGAAAATTCAAAGGTTCAAAATCAGTCTGCTAAAGCTTACAATCTCACTTCTCCTTAAATGGCAGAGAACAGCACCTGTAATCATGTTCAGGTCTGGGAGCTGACACCGTGCAGGTCTTAAATCACAACTTAATGGATATTCCTATATGTTATTTTCTCAGTCAAAATTCTTTTGTTCATGTAATTTTAATTAAAACTTGATCCCCACAACCCAAGTGAGCTGAAGAATGCTCAATAACTCACTCAAAAGCTAAGTGGGGAAGAATGTCATGTAAGCAAGCAATAGTTAGGTACAAAACAGTAACAAAAGTCAGAGCATTGTAGAAAGGCAGTATAGGATGCTATATACTAATGATACAAATATAAAAGTTTTAAGGATCACGGGACATCTTCTCTTGGCTGGAAAAGAGGGAACCAAGGGAGTTAGAAAAATAGAATTATTTAGGTTGGAAAAAACCTCTAAGATCATCAAGTCCAACCTTTAATCCAGCAGTGACAAGTTCACCACTAAAACATGTTCTTAAGTTCCACATATACATGTCTTTTAAATGCCTCCAGGGGTAAGTACTCCTCCACTTTCCTGAGTCCTTGTCCCTGAATTATATCTATCTCAGGAGGCTTACTGGTCTTACTGTTTACAAACTGAGGCAAAGAAGACATCAAGCACCCCATCTTTTTCCTCATTCTTTGTCACTATGATTTCCCCTGCAGCCAAGAAAGGATGGAGATTCTCCTTAGTCCCCTAATGTATTTGTAGAAAGGGTTTTTTCATTGTCTTTTCCAGCAGTAGCACAAATAACTTCTAATTGGCCTTAGTTCTAATTTTCTGTCTGCATAGCCTTATGAAAACCTTACCGTCCTCCTGAGATCCCTGTCTCTTCTGCCAAAGGTTATAAACTCTCCCCTTTTTTCTCCCTGAGCTCAAGCCAAAGTTCTCTGTTCTGCCATGTTGATCTTCTTCCCCTCTGACTCATCTTCTGGCACATGGTGATGGCCTGCTCCTGTGCCTTTAAGATTTCTTTCTTGGAGAATGTCCAGCCTTCCTGGACTGTTTTGCCCTTCGGAACTGCATCCCAAGGAATTTGCTCAACCAGTCTCCTAAACAGACAAAAGTCTGCCCTCCAGAAGCTGAAAGTGACAGTTCTGCTAACCCCTCTCCTTATTTTATGACAATTGCAAGCTGTCATTTAGTGATCACTGTGCGCAAGACAGCCCCCAACCATCACATCACTCACAGCTCCTTCTCTGTTCAGACGTAGGTCTAATGGGGTGCCTTCCCTAGCTGGCTCCCTCATCAACTGTGTCAGGATGTTCTCTTCCATACAATCTGGGAATTTACTGTACTACTTCTATTTGAATTACTGGAGATGAAGGCATTGTAGAAGACTCTGTGTTCTTCCACAGCTTCATAAATTACTTGGATACAGGACTGAAAGGGATACTAAGCAAGTTTGCAGAAAATACAAAACTGGAAGGAGCTGTTGACTCCCTTGGAGGCAGGGAGACCCTGCAGAGACACCTCAACAAATTAGAGGATTTAGTAATCACTATCCATATGAAGTTCAATAAGGGAAGTGCTGGATTCTGCACCTGGGATGGGAAAACCCCGGATGTATGGACAGAATGAGGAATGAGATGCTGGAAAGTGGTGCTGTGGAAAGAGACCTGGGGATTGTGGTCAAGGCAAGTTGAACATGAGTCAGCAGTGCCCTGGCAGCCAGGAGGGCCAACCATGTCCTGGGTGTCATCAGGCAGAGCATCGCTGACTGATCAAGGGTGGGGATTGTCCCACTCTGCTCTGCATTGGTGAAGCTTTGCCTTGAATATTGTGGCAGTTTTGGGCACAGCAATATAAGAAAGATATTAAGCTCTTAGAGAACATCCAAAGGAGAGCAAATAAGATGGTGAAGGACCTTGAGGGGAAGCCATATGAGGAGTGGCTGAGGTCACTTGGTCTGTTCAGCCTGGAGAAGAGGAGACTGAAGGGAGACCTCATTGCAGTTACAACTTCATTGTGAGGGGAAGAGGAGGGGCAGGCACTGATATCTTCTCTGTGGTGACTAGTGGCAGGACCTTAGAGAATGGCCTGAAGTTATGTCAGGGGAGATTTAGAATGGATGTTAGAAGAAGGTTCTTCACCCAGAAAGTCGCTGGTCACTGGAACAGGCTCCCCAGGGAAGTGGTCACAGCACCAAGCCTGGCAGAGTTTAAGAAGGATTTTGATGATAGCCTCAAGCACATGGTGTGACTCTTGGGGGTGGTCTTATGCAGGGCTAAGGGTTGGACTTGATGATCCTATCAAGTCTCTTCCAACTCAGCATATTCTCTGATTCCGTGACTTATCTGTGTGATAGAGTGACGTTGACTCTCTCTATATGAATAGTTTAAAATCTTAAAAAGGATTCTATTGACTTTAAAGGTATAATTTTAGAAATGTCAGGAATCAGCTTACTAGTCAGCTTTTTCATTTTACTTACATTCATCACACCCCACACAACTTCAGTATGATTTTGAATGGTTTCCCTTTCTTCTATTCCTAAATAAAATGTGCTAAAGAAGTGCCATTCCAACTCCACAGCTCAATTAATTGTGCAGAAAGAGATGAATTTCACACAATGTCAGAATTTGGCAATATTTTGACTCTTCTTTTTAACTACAGAAGGATAAAATACCCTGGGGAATGCAGTGATGAAGAGTTGACAATAACATTCTGTTAGTCATCATAAAATACTGTGCATCTAGTTGTGGGGTAGACTTCCACCCAAACCGCTGGAAGCAGAACCTGTGGTTAGCCATCACAACTGCACTTGCTCAGCACCCTTGAGGATTTTTCGTTTATTTGTTTTTATATTTCCCCTTCTCTGCATACATTTTCCAGAGCCATGAAATCCAGGTTTTGGACTCTAGTCTAACGTCATCCTTTCTGCTTCTCAAAACGTACAAGAGAAATACATGTATTTAAATTATTTACTCTCAAAAACCTATGATGTTGATTGGTTTTTAAGTATCAGAACAATTAGAATGAAAAAAAGAAAATGAAGGTTTCATAATGTGTGTTCATTGTTTTAGATTAAACCTCAACCATAAAACACTAAAGATGTCTATGGAGTGTAACCCTTAATCCATTTGTAGTTAGACAACTAGAACATTAATCTGCAAGGCATGAACAGAGGGCAAGGCAATTGAAGATGATTATCAACATTACAGTAAACATAGGCTCAGGGGAAAAAAAGCACCATAGCAAATTTCTTTTTATTTTCAGCAATCAGAACAATAATTCACCCAAGATCCTTTCCCCCAACTTTAAGTGCATTAATCTTTCTGCTTAGTCTCCTTTTCAACTCCTATGAATCTTTAATACTAGCAAGCACAACCTTTTTT
>VXBX01007008.1:175476-188584 GCA_013400415.1 Scytalopus superciliaris | reverse complement strand
TTTTTTTTTTTTTAAACACAGATAGACAGTATCATGTACCTCATCAGGAGATGTGATTGAGACCTGGTCTTCGGGATGTGAGAGTTGTTGCAGTACATTCCCTTGGGCTAGGGCAAGGCATTTCTCACTTCCTCGATAGAGACCCTGTCTTAAAGCTCCTGAACTGAACACTGCCATCCCAAGAGACCAGTAAAGATATGCATGGATTTCCATATGAGTTTCAGAAGACTGATATTAGATGTACACCCCAATCAGTGGGCACAGAATTTTACCTAACCTCTTGAGTTCCTTACAAGGAACTCTAGACAGCTCTCATGGTAGTGTGGAGAATATATAAGCCATTATTCAGCAGTTTCTGCCTTAATAACTGAACAGAAAACACATTGCTTAATATGGTTTATTTTCACTGATGATTATGCAACACCAATACTTAGGCACTACTTTTTCTAACTCAGAGAGTCTGAATATTGCCTTGGATAATCAAAGATGAAAAAGAAGACAAAAGTATTAAAAATCCATTTGAAGCCTGATGGGATGTCTTCCCCATTAGTGCCTTGAAATGTTTTCTTACTAAATATGATACTTTCTAAAGACAACTGTAAAAAAAAAAAAAAAAGCCAAGCAAACAGAAAACCGAAACAAACCCTCCCACACAAAAAAAACCCTATTCACTGTGAATAGTATTACAATAAAAAATAATGCTTATCTTAAAAGTTTGATTTGTGTCACATATTTTTAATTTCAAGTCACTGCTTTTTCAGTAGTACACATTATACAAGCAAATCAAAACCAACCCAAAACCCAGAAATTTTGTTGTCTTCTGAGACCATCAACATAAAAATAGACAATTGTCGTGAAAACTTCCCTCCTCAGCAAAAGAATGAAATGAATAATAGGCAAAACACCATTGCAATTTGTTGAGCTTCTGGAGTTTAGAGACACATGAAATTGTTCTGCATTGCTTATTTTTAATTCTAGCCTATGGTAGAGTCATTTTGGTAAAAAAAAAAAAAAAAACCACATGGGTCTTGGTTTTATGTTTTAAGCACATGTAGTTTAAGCAAAAAAGAAAAAAAGTAAGCAACATCTTAAAAGACTTTAGGAGGAAAAATATTCATTTCCAAAATTATTTTTAAAAGCATGTTTTACTTAGATTGGCTACTCTGCTGTTTTCTGATGAACTCTTCAGTTTTCAAAAATTCCCTGTGCAATCCTCTTCAACTAAACAGTAAAAATATGCCATAATGTGGTAAAATAAAAATAATCATAATGTAAGTAAAAACCATGAGTAGGTGTCTGTATATGTCATACTGCACCTGATTGTTTATTCAATGTAAGTCACAAACGATTTGTTTATTTTGGAAAGCATGCTTGCAGATTGCAGTGGCATATATGAGGAGTAAGGTATTTAGTAAGAAATTGAATTTGTTGGCCTTCTATTACAAGGCTACTTCTGCTGTCAAAGATGACTAGAGAGGTGGTGGATTCACCGTCCCTGGAGGTATTTAAGAAGAGACTGGATGTGGCACTTAGTGCTATGGTGTAATTGACAAGGTGGTTTTGGGTCATAGGTTGGACTCGATGATCTCAGAGGTCTTTTCTGACCTAGTTGATTCTGTAATATAGTAATTAAAAGAAAAATTCAGCTACACAACAGTAAAATTCCTTTGTGGGTTGTTTTTTGAACACTATATATTTACCCTATACTCAAGGGAAAGCAATGTACTATATGCGTGGTTAAACAAGAATGTTACTGAGACAATTCTATCCTGCAGTTTTGTTCCAGTGACAAACATAGTAAATGCACTTATGACTATCACTTTGCCTACTGCAGCTCATCAATGCCTCAAGTTGTGATGCTTCCTTTAATCCTGTTGGAAACTGTTGATTTTGTAATTTCTTTGGTATGAAACTTTCAGATTTCTGGGAGTTGCATGACAGTCTGATTCCAGTTAAATTACTGTACATCATACATCTTTGAGATGTACAGACAACTGCATTATTAAATGAGACTTTAAGACATTTCATTACAAAGAACATAAAGTTTCCACAGTATATATTACAATTCTCAGCAGAAAAAAACAGATCAAAGAGTCATATCATCAGAAAATGCTGTATTAAATGGTTGTTTATAAGAACCCTTTTAACTCTATCTCTGCAACAAGAAATCATACAAGGCTGAATAGCTGTAGAGACATATTGCAGACTAAGTGCAGACAATTTATTTGCTGCAACCCTGCATTCCTGTAATGTTTCTCTGCATGCCCTTTAGAGTAAAGTGGAAATACAAACAGGAAAGTGACTTGCTTTGTGATAAATGAATGTGTCTGAAAACATGAGACAGTGAGAACAGCCAAAATAAGTGATCCAGGCCTGTTGAGCACATGGAAGAAAATGGGAGAGAATTTCTTTATAATGCCAACTTAATCAGGGCTTCAGTCCCAACAGCCACAGCAGCCAATGGTTGAAAGAAAGATATCATGGCGATATTTGTTCTTGGAATGAGACAAAGTTTTTGAAAGAAGGAGAGATGCTTCTATTCAATACATGCTCCTACTAAATACAAATGTAATATCTGTTACTGTGTATCTGATCCAACTAGCTCTCCTGAATATCTCTTCCTGATATACTGATGTTAATATCTACTATCATAGACAGTAATCTTCCTGCTCCTTCTTGTTAGATTTGCTGAAGAGTCAGATTTGATAAGAGGGTTGACAGATGGGGTGGGGATTATTGATGGAGGATCTGGTAAAGCACAAAAGCAAAGTCTGATTTGCCTTATTCTCATCCTTTAGATTTTATATTATATACTCTCTTTGTCCTTTTCTTTTTACAAATATTTATCTATATGAGTAATTGTTTACTTTTGCATTTAGAAATCACAAAATGAATGCATATTCACTTGTTAATAATTGTCATCCAGTTATTCTTACCTTTGTGGTTTTTTGATCAGGAATCTCTGTGAAGCAGATTGATTGACAAGAGATAGAGCACTCAAAGTAGCAAATATTTAACCACATTCTGTTGAGATATCAATGTGATGGTGATGTCTATAATGACAGGTCATAACTTGTGACACAGAACATAGTGCAGACCTTTGCTCTGTGACCCACCTTTCCCAGTTATTTTATTGAAACATAACCAAAGAAACCTCCATGTGCTTATGGCAGGTGTTGTTATATGTAGCAGTTTCTATATGCTAGCAAATTGGAGGTCTTCTGAAACTTCCGCCTTGACAATTTGCCTTTCTTAAAGAGCAGAAGTCATTGTCATCCTCAGTGTTTGCAGTCTTGAATGACAGAATGATTCAGCAGTAAGACCACTTGAATTCATAACAAAAGAACATGAACTGGGGCCAGAATCTCCTCAGAACTGCAATACAAATTATTATGCCACAGGGTGCATACATAAAGAGAACGTATAAGGTATTGAGGGAAGTTGGTAATCTGAAGGGCATGGGTAGCAGTGAACCATCAGGCAGACTAGATCCAAAAGTGCATGTAGCAGAGGTAGCCAATATACTTCCTGCAAGGCTCCAATGCCAACCTGGTGTCCTGTGTGACACTCTTAAAGAAGAACTGACATATTGTGAAAGTTCGGGTTGGCTCTCTGCCGAGCGGGCGTCCAAGCTAAGGCCTACAAAAAAAAACAACCCATCACACATATGCCAGTGAAATTAGGTTATTTTGCAACTATGAACCAATCACTCCTGGCTTCTAAAGTTCTGCAAACGGGTGATGATCAATGCCAGTAGCTTTCTTAAACTTTTGATGCCTATCACAATGGAGAACTTTGATCAAATTTCCAGAATAAATTGTTTTGGAAGTAATAATAATCTACGAACCCTTAGACTGTGTGAAAGTTCAGGTTGGCTCTCTGCCAATGGCCAAACTTCACAAGAAAGATTTCCCCCTCCCTCTCCCGAAACGGCAAGAAACAGCAAGAGAAAATTGATGAAATATATATATATTTACATATATTAAATTTATATACTAGGCACAACAAGACAGGGACCCCCAAGCCACCCCAATAAGGGAAAAGGGGAAGGGAAAGGGGAGAGGGAGACAAAATAGGGAAAATAAGACAAACAAATATATACAATCTAAATTCAGAAATTAACTCAGTAAGTAACAAATGCAATAGTAAACTCACTACTTTTCTTAGAAAAGCAGATTCTTAACCTTCGCCGCCGGCCCAGGCAAGCACCCCTCAGAGCAGGCCTTGCCTAACACAGATAAGCCAGGCCCAAACACCGAGAGCTTGTCAGCGTGCGAGCCCGAGAAGGAAAAGAAAGCAAAAGAGAGAACAAGAACACCTCCCCCTTTGGCTTATATATACCTGATTACATAAGGAGATGGGATGGAATACTTCTTAGATTTTGACCCAGGTTACCAAGGAAGGCCGACAAAAAACAACCCATCACAGACTGTTACTCCTTTTAGATATTAGAGAATTCCTCCACTTAGGAATCACTGAAATTATAGACACATTTGAAATCAGATTTTTCAAATGGAAGTTTCAGACTCTGCTAGAGATGCTAAGGAAACTACTTATCTCTAGATTATCCTATAGAATATATACCCAGTAAATTAGCTAAAAGCAGTACTAGGATCTTATTTGGTCAAGGGAAGATGCAAGAGTGTGAACGTGGGGAAAACTGGGAAAGTTTATAATAATGCTTTGGCATTTGGCTGGTATAGAATCTCATTTCCTTTAGATGTTGTGGCCAGGACATTGCTAAATCTCATAAGCATTGATTTATGAAACCATATATAGATAAGACGGGAGCATGTGGAATATGCATTTCAGTATTAACAGGAACAGAATATTGTAGATAGATACTTATCCAACTGGATGAAAAGGGTTTATCTCAAGATGCCTTGCTGTGTCTGTGTGTGTACCAGCAAATTTCCCAGGAATTCTAGAGTATTTACAAATAAACATATATACATTATCTGAATACATTATTAGTATTCAAAATATTTTTAGTCATTTGAAAAAATAATTAAAATCTTCCACTAAAGAAATACAGTTGTCCCAGAGGTACTTAAAGCAAAAGTGGTGTAACTAATAAAAAATCATCTGACAACATAGTTTATTGCAAAACATCAGGGCTTAACTTTCTTGTTGAAATACTTTCCTGAACTGCCTGCATGAAGCACTCTTCTGACAGTTTGCCTTTCTGAAATTTATGGATTGGATATGTTAAGAAAAAAAAAGCAGTGATTTGTCTGTCAAAAAAATGTATTGATTTAAATATGCTTTCTTGTATTTGTTGCTTGAGAATAATATAGTGTCAATTTAATGGTCTATATAACTTGTTTCATCTGTTGTTGAAGTTCAATGTACTCTTTCTGCAAAGACTTCTACTGTAATTAGGACAGTAGGAGTAACAGCTTAAACAGACAGCTTTATTAAACTAAAAGATACTGTAGGCTTAGAAGGAACAGTGCATGATAACCAAATAAATGAAAATTAATGTAACTGGAATGAAGAGAAAAATACACTACAGAGAGAAAATACACTACAGAAGACAAATTTCAGGTGGCAAAATAGGAAGGAATATTTGTGGCATTTCTTGTGTGGTTTCCTTCTTTCTTTTCCTCTCATTCTTTTCCTTTTTTATCTCTGGATCTCCGTATGATACAACCCCAAATAAGAGTAGAAAGAGTTTTCATAGTTCTACTAGTTCAGAGCTGCCTCTACAGAATAACACTGGATTTCTGAAGTGATGCATTTGGGGATGGCACGTGAACTGGCACTTAAAACAAAGTAAGGTCATGTTCAGGTGATTCTATGGCATTTTTAGCTCATCAGCACTGTAAAAAATAAGCACAGTATACTTTACAAATATCATCTTTCTCGAGCAAGTCACTAGTGTTCCTCTGACAACTATGCTCTGCTTGTTATAGCAAGTAGGCTTGGAAGTTAGTTGGCTTCTCTTTTCTGCAGCATTGTCAGCAGTTGTCCCAGTTTCAACATCCACAGATTCAGAGTAAAGGAAAAGATGAATTGGATTTGACTCTCTTTATGTTAACATATTTTGTCCCTAAAAACACAGCCAAAAAGTGGAGATGATCTCTCTCCTGCCAAGATGAATTAGCAAGGGCTGCTCACACTTCCAATGAGTCAAGAGTTAAAGCACCTCATTGGCCTTTAAAATTCTTATCTACATCTTAATTTGTCACTGACATACATGAATGTATATATAAAAATAATTTTGGATCTATGCCTGCATGACAATGTGAGATACTACAGTCAATGAGACAGTCCTAGTATACGTTCCTTAGTGTGGCACTTTTTTTTAACCGCATGTGTCTTGGTTTTGCTTGTTTTTCCCTCAGCTTCAGTGCCATATTTGCAAGCAAAGATGAGGACTCATCACTAAGCATTATCACATTATCCCTACATAAGTTTTACATTAAATGACCACTGATCAGACTCAAAGAGAGCAAAATCATCCCCTTATTGTACATTACTTACCCTCTTTGCACAAAATAAATAACAAAGGTGTTCTCCAACAGATTCTGTACACAAGATCCAGGAATTTTCTGATAGAGATGTCCCAAGACTCTTACTGTATCATCCTGATCGTGGGCTCAAGATCTACAGCTCTCATTTGGACCATTCACATCTAACACCCATCAGGCTGCCTAGTCTTCTGCCAGACAATTTCTAGGTAGAGTTTGAGACTTATCTTAATTCAGGGATTCATCCCAATAGGCAGGCTAAATGTGACTGCCCTGTTCTAGTGGAGAATTGGCTTGATAGCATACACCTGAACAGGCAACATCACTCGGCCTGAATTCCAGAAGCTCTTTAGTAAAGAATCCTTCTAGGCTACATAACAAAGAAAGGATGTCCTGGCTTGGCTGCTTGCACGACTGCTGTAATAGCAGGTATTTTAACAGTAGTCATGGCCTGAAATGACACAAAAATAGGACTCTCTTTTTTTTCCCCCCTGTATGTAAAATCCTAGTCATGCAAGAGAGAGCTGTAGGAAGTCAAGGCACTTGAATCATTGGCATGTTTTACTTCACACTCCTTGTGGGAAAGAAAAAACCAACAAAAAAATAACAAAAAACAACCATAGTACAAAATCAGAGTCTCCTCTTATAAAGAAATTTCCTTTTCCTAGCCATCCTTCTGGGACTATAATATGATCTAAATCAAGCTTCAGTGATGAGTTGGCTGTGTTATAAAATTATGGTTCTTCCCAGTATATATCAAATTGGGATCATGTTTTTCTGACCATGTTCATCTAGGATAAAATAAAGGTCCTGGATAAACTGCAGCTCTGTGCAGGAGTGATGCTGCAAGCATTGTGGAGTAGTAGAAAAGTAAGTAAAGGCAGAAATAAATAGAAATTGAAGAGAGAAAAAGCAGAGGAGGATAAAAGTCAGCTCACAGAAAGGCAGTCTGTAGGAGAGAACTACAAACTGGAAAGTTTCAGAGGTAGTAAAAATTGAGCAAAGGTCCAGAACTGGCCTTTGGCTGGCTTTTTCTCTGCTGTTAAAGATGGTTAGGCAATGTTTAAAAATATTTAGCTAATATAAGCCTAGATATGGACACAGGCATATGTCTAACTGTCATTGTAGATCTCCTGTGAGAATTTAGGTATGGTTATCTATTCTTTCCAAGAAGACATTGCTTGAACTTGCTAAATTATTTTTTTAAAAATAAATAGATTTCTGAAATTACTGTGTCTATGAAAAGGCAAAATCTTTAACAGTGCATTATGGAATGAAATTTTATAGTATGCTTAATAGGAAAATATAATAATTTTCATTTAGAATGCCTAGAATGGAAGAATCCTTTTGTTATTGTCCTTTATATAAAAAAAAATCATCTTGAGCCATTTATTATATTTTTTCTCCAATTTTATGCACTCTGGCAAAACATAACTCAGCAACTATCAAGACAGGGAACAAATCTGTTGAAGAAAAGTACTAGATTGAAAAAATTTAAATGCTTTGGGATCTATCTTGCTTAAAGGGAGAAAATATCTAATGTGTAAAAAGCACATATAATAAATTAAAAACTAGTATTCATGAATTTATTACGGGGATTCTAAGAAGTGATTTATCAAATTATAGCAATTACTGTGCATATAATTTTGAGTAATATGTCTTGATTCCTGAAAATTTGTATGCAACTACTCCCTGTAATTTGGAAAGGATACATTCTTGTGATCAGGATATAAAAACCAAATTTTTAATTTCTGAAAAAGTAATTTAAAAAAATTGATCTAGAAAATTATCTTCCTAGAAAGAAATTTTATGATCTATAGCAAAATACTTAATGACTGCTGAGAAAATATTAACATTTTGTGAACTTTTACAAAAATGTTGGTCTTTCACTGGAAACTGAATGTGTGACCAATAATAATTGCATGCACATTTAGAAAGCAGCAGTGCTTTTATTTTGTTTTGTTTGCATAAATCCTGTGTTGGAAATTTAAAATAATAGTCTTTCATTTCTGCATGTTTTCATTTCATAATCTACCTAAAAATTATGTGACTTTTTGAAATTTGGCCATTTGGATAGATAAAACAAAAACTCAAAAATACGTTTCATTTTTTATTTAAACGAGGCTTTTGCATTATATTACCAAATTTAATTTTAGCTAGTAGCAAATAAAAGCTGTATCCATGTAAGCTTCAATAATATTTTCATCTTTTTTTTCTACTTCAAAACATATTTAATTAATAATTATGACTTCTCATGGCTAAATGCAACCCCAGGAACTTTCATCTTCCATCTGCTAAAAAGCTCATTCCATCAAGTGGAATATTACTATGTTTTAAGGCACTTATCAAAGAATGAGTTATCATATAAATCTATTCTCTGATTCTAATAACTCTTAAGTTTTTCTTTCTTCCTAGGCTCATGATTTTTATGTCCTTCTACAACAGCTTGTGTTGGAGAATCACCGTATTTGTTTTCTCTCTTAAAAGAAACCAGAACTCATGATAGGCAAATCCTGCTTTGTGTGGGATGTCCTGTATCTCTACATTCTTCTCTTGTGAACAATGCAGAACTATCATCTCCTCTGTTATGCACCACTTTTGCCCTTCCCATTTTCCTAGTCAAACTATGAGAGAAATAGTTCTATGCAGTCCCTCGATGGCTGTTACAGATCAGAGAAATTTGTACTTTTCTGAATTATCTTCCTCCTTGTTGCACATGACACATGGAAAAAATGCATGTTCAGGACTGCCTATTTCTACCTTATTAGGTTCTTTTCTAATTTGCTGTGTATATTATGTTCAAATTAAAAGCACAGTTGCAGCACAATAAAAATTAACTCTACTAAACACAGGAGAGGAACAAAAGGCTAGAATTCACCCTACATTCCCAGCTAAAGCCTCAGCACAAGTGCTATCTGACCAAAGTGTCTTTTATGAAACTATGCCTACTCTTCTTTTGCAATCCATATATACTGTGTATAAATTATGTGTGATAGTATGTGAAATATTTTGTTTTATTGGTAAAGTTATTAAAAACATTCACTGTGGGGACTTTCCTTTTAAAAAATTGTGTTCCTTTATAGGTGGTTGCCACATGTGAAGCATTTTCCCTATTCTTTTTTCAGAAGATAAAGGAAGTAAAAAATCACAAGAAACAAAACTCAAGAGAATTACCAAGTAGACCTCAACTGTTTACCTGGTTTAACCTTCTGAGGAACAAAACCAATACCGTCAGAACAAAAGCACTAATTCCAGTTTATTAAAGAATATAATACTTTATCAAAGTAACAAAAGCTTCCTCCTTGATAGTGTGCCTGTTCTGGATTTGCAGACAGGGATTTTTGTGTGTTATAATAATTCTAGCAGACAATAGTCAGTGCTATTCGCTACACCTTGTCTATTTGCCTTTTTACCACTCCACTCCCTCACATGTTCAGGCCCTGCATAACCAAGCATAAAAAGACAGAAACACCAGTAGCCCATGGGTTTGAAAATATAAAGCATTTCAAAAACATTCACAGATTAATTTTTGAGTTTATTTATTTTGAAATCTCAGTGTACTTAATATAGGAAAAAAAAAAAAGAACCCCTTCAAAATTGCCTTTCATAAAAACTTCTCCTAGTTGATTGGGTAGCTACAGTTAAAATTTCATCTATGTGCATATTTGATATGACTCATTAATATTAAGTTAAATGCATATATTAAAAAAATATATTGTCATGTGGACTCAAAATTTCATATACTGGGAATAACAGTGTGGTGCTTTAATATTTCCTTAAGAACATGAGAGCTTATTCAAGTGAAGAAAATGAAATTTGATTATATGCCATGTATTTTATTTCTGAAAAACTACACTAATATCCTTAAAATTATGTTGTTAGAAGGAGAAGCTTTTATTCAACGAATGATGGATAATTTGCCACGAGTAACAGATATAACAGATAGAAGACATTTTCTAATGTGTTAGAGTCCACTGAACAAAAATAGTAGTAATAATCTCTGAAAGGTTTTACGTATGCCTGTTTCTTTAAAACCTCAATTCTTTTGTATCAACATTTTTCAAAAAGGAAAGCACAGTACAACTGAGTTCATAGTGCTGCAAGTTGCTGAAAATAGATTTTCGTAAATAGGTTTATATAGACATTTCTATTGATTTACATAAATTTCTATGTTATCTATTTAGTGGTGATATTTACAACTTTAATGGTAACTTTGGCTTTAAGCCAAACTTTAAAACATTTTTATTAATTTGCTACTTTATTGTTTTGATTTTATCCGTTTGATTTACAAAGCTCCAAAAGTACTTGAAACTACTTTAGAGATCTAAACACCTTTTAATATGTCTTTGCTTATAGAACAAAACCTCAGAGCAAAAATTACTTAGCAAACAAGCAATCATACCATTTAGGGACAGATAATTGTCTCAGATGTGTGAAAGTACTCGAGCGGATTGCTTTTAATACAGAGTTCTTTAAGCAAATCAGTTTCTCCTATCTGATGACTTTTTTTACAAGAGATTTTGACCTATATGATTTATTTTTTTGTACAGTTGTGAAACTGCTATGGAGATGTGTGTGACAAATAAGCACGACTTTGAAACTGCAAGCATAAACATGCCTAGATATTTCAAATAAATGAGACATATAACAGTGAACATGGAAACCATCATATACATGTCTGAATTAAAAAAAATATTAAAGAAATGACAAGACATCTAAATACAATTCCCTTTGTGCCATCTGATCCATGTTATTAAAGCATGAGGGTGTTCAGAAATTATTAAGAAAAGCTCAGGACTAAGCTGATGCTCAGTTTTGTGAAGTTAAAAACAAGATAGTCAAGTCCGAAGGCTCTTGGTATTTCCAGAAAAAATTACTACATTGTGAAAACAGAAATTGATTTCTATTTATTTTGGATACACAGGGTAAGGTTTTATCTTCTCTGTATCATTCCAAACACCGGACATTTTTGATTGCAGTGTAAAAACAGATAATTATGCTGACAATATGTTGTTCTCATACTACTATCTACAGACATTCTTTTTTCTCATTTTGTTTATTGTGTTCAAGTCTAGGACAAGCAATGATAAACTTTTTTTTTCCTTTTCCCCACCTCCTCCACCCTTTCCCACCCCCAAATTTGTTGTACTTTATTTACAGAGACAATACCAAAGTACAGAAAGAGCCTGAACTCATACTATCTCACTTGTGGTTCTAAACTGACACAGAGAATTAGGAAGCCTTGTAAACCTCAAAAAGTCTCTTAAAGCACTTGAAAGTAGCAAAGATCTAAGTCTCTCTTGTGGGAGATTTGGAGTATCCTCACAGAATGTTTTTAGTAGCTACATCATCCTCAGCATGTTTTTAGGAGTTAGATCATCAGTTGGTAGTTTCAGCTAAATGCCTAAAGCTGACCATAAACTGGAATGAAACCAGGCCATATATCAGGTTGTCAAGTTTAGAATTGAAAACAATAAGACCATTCTGAAGTTTGTAGATAAAAGAATAGCTAAATATAACTTCTTCATTCCAAAACCAACAAAAAAATCATGAAAAACTTTTGATGACTTATTGCAAGTGACTCAGTATAACAGAAAAGTGTCTCAGGAGTCATATTCTTTAGTAATCTTAAAGTCTGCAGAATAACTGCATTGCAGAATTACATTTGTCAAGTGCTCAAGAGTATAAATATTCTTCTATGGGTTGCAACAATAAAAACATGTAAAATAGTTCTTTCTAGCAAAGAAGTTTTTTTTTTTTATTTTGTACTGAGTTTGTTAATGTTAATTTATTATTGTTTTTTTTTTAATTTTTAGTAGTGCAATAGATCACCTATTATTTTAAGAGACCATATAATCATATTTTTTTTCAATGTAATTGATAGGTACTGGGGGTACTGTACTACATATGTCTTCAGCCTCTGCTTCTGACATTCCACATGTCCTGAAATTCAACTTTATGCCAGGTTTTATTGTTCAAACATAAACTATATAGAGAAAAATACATCCACATGTTTCAGCTGATTGCTGTAACCATTACATATGATCAAATAAAGGAATACATTGCAGTCAGCACAATGTCCAACAGGAAAAATATTTTCTGTGGTCATATCTAGTAACAACACTGAAACAAAGAAGTGAAATCTAAATATGTAAATTCCTAAAATATGTACAGGGGGACTACAAGACCTCCCAGTATCCTACCTGTATAAATGTTAACAGGGAAACATTTGCATTAGAGATTCTGAGTCCTCATAAGACCAAAGTCTCCAAATTAGGAGCTTGGTCTCCCTAGAATTCCTCTACACTGGAAGGTGATATGTGACTTGTAAATAGAAGTACTTCAAGTCATAGAGACCTCTGATTTAAAATAGCAGAAAAATACCTAAAATTACATCTAAGGAACGTGAGGTACATTAACAGTAAGGGGTTTATACCTTTGGTCAAGGTTTTTGCAGTGTGTTCTGGTTTGACCACACACAATGTCAATACCTTTTAAAATACACTGGTCGTATAGAAGATGACAACTGTCATGTGATTCCTTTTCTACCCAATTCTAGGAAAATTACCTTGCCTTTCAAGTGTTTAAAGTATGCTGTGATATTAATCAGTCACAGTCACTGAACATAAGTAAAG
>VXBX01007008.1:143740-174606 GCA_013400415.1 Scytalopus superciliaris | reverse complement strand
TTTGCTAGACAGTACCTATATTAGGAGAAAAGTGAAAAGTTAACATCCTAAAGGCAAAAAGAGATTTCTGTCAATCTAGATGAAGTGTCAGTTGGGCACTTTTAATAAGCCTTTGCAGGATAATAAAATCAACTAAATGGGTATCAGTTTCAAGTTTCTGTACACAAAGGGTATAAAATCCTTGGTAACTCTGTTATTCTCATTTATGTTTCCATATAAGTGAAGAAATTTTGGGAGAACCTTCATCAGTATGCTGCACTCAACTAGGTTTTGAGTTTCTGTGAGAAGCTCTTATAGAAGGGCACCGTAAGTTTACATCTGATGTTTACTTGCTTAATACATATCCTAGAAATAAGTAGGGGCTAAAATAAAACTTGTCTTATTGCAATTTCAAATTTTTACTGAACGTTTATGAAAAGGTCTCACTGATGGGAACCTTAAAACCCTTTGTTTCAGCTAAAGAGTGACTCATAATCTGATACTCAGAGGAATCTTGTGAACCTCTCAGGGAAATGTAGGAAAAAAACCCAAAACTGGAAATCCAGGATTTCATTAGCTGTTGTCCTAGCCAAATACCACTCTGATGTGCTATGATTTCATACCTATTTTACTTATGTGAAAATGAAGAATATCTGACCTCAGTCCTGCCTGGTTTATCAAGTTATTATCTTGTAAGATTTTGTAAAAACAAAACCAACAACAGCAACAACAAAAACAGTTTAAAGCAATTTGTATTCTAGAGATCTAGACACTCTTGTGTAGGCACTGCTGTAAATTATTAAAATAGTAATAACAAAAACTATCACAACTATTTGATCAATGTTCACTATTACCAGTACCTTCTTGTTTACACTGTATATTTCTCCTCCTTCATGAACAGATAAGGAAGGAAAGAGAGCAAGAAAAAGATTATGAAAAAAAAACCAGCCCTGCTTTATTCTAAGTTGACATAGTTTTATATATTTTCTTTCATAACATAAAGTTATTGGGTGTCAAATGACCTGCTAAACAAGGAAGATAAGCAAGCCACTTAGGTATAGTTAATAGAGTGCTAACTTGAGCTCCAGCACAATGTTACACTTCACCAGCTTACTAACACCATGTAGGAAACAATACTCCATGACCCTTAATTAACACTATGGAATAGCTTCACATGTTTTGGACATTGTAATTGCAAGATTTTACAAAGACTAAAGTGGTTAAAACTTACTGTGCATCGTTGTGTATTGCATATATAGGTTAATAAGATCTAACGGGGAAAACATTACAAGTTCCAATTATTGAACAAAAGCTACTTTTTCTGTTCAAGATGAGTGTTCTCTACAGGCCTTTAAATGTTATTTAAAGGCTAATTTCTGCTCAACAGCTTTTCTTAAATTTTATAGCAGGCTGATATTCATTCATTATGTGATATTTTGAGACTTACAGGCCTTATTTGAAATCAAACGAGTATTTCTTCTGATCTTTTTTTTGTGCTAGTGTAAAAGGATTATACTTAAATTACTATTAGATGAACTTTTTTTTTAATAAATAATTTCAGATTTTAATGTATAAGGTCCTTACAGTAATTATTTATGTGTGTGTGAATAAAGAAAACTTTATAGATTGTTCCTCATTTTACTCAGAAGTCTATGCTGCTGTTAGAGATCTACTACTGCAAAACATTATATGTATATTGCTTCAATTAATTATTGCATTTTCAGTAACATGAGAAGATGTTGTTCTTTGCATACAAAAAGACCAGCAAGTTACAAACCACAAGAAACTAAGATAAAAAAATTAGCTTAATTATCTTCATTTCACCCTGTCACCACCAGTCAAATGCAGCTATTGTTTCAATTGATGACCACTATTCATCACTCTGCTGTTGTGCGGTATAGTAAAAATCTTGGTGCTCTCTTCTCAGTAACCACCTCACAGTATGGGAAGGTTGACTGTGAAGCTCTCCTTAGCCCAGGCTGAGGAAGCTATGTTCCCCCATCCTGTCCTTATGGGGCAACATCTCCTGCCTTAACCGTATTTGTGGCCAAGGACTCACTTTAATTTGTCAACATCTTTCCTCTCTTGCATCATTTTTTCAATGAGGGGACATGAACATAAAATATAAACCACAGCTGTTGCACTGTCT
Source organism: Scytalopus superciliaris (assembly GCA_013400415.1). Lineage (NCBI taxonomy): Eukaryota > Metazoa > Chordata > Aves > Passeriformes > Rhinocryptidae > Scytalopus > Scytalopus superciliaris. The sequence goes on along the minus strand of VXBX01007008.1, from coordinate 172,478 downwards.
GTATTTGCTTCTATGAAAACCTTTCCTCATCACCTGTACATCAAGAGGAATGCCAGCATTTTCAAATTTAAAAGAAAACTTGAACATAGCAAGGTGGTTGGTCCATAGAGAATAATGTCCAAATATATGCTGCCTGATAGGTATACTAGGTGTCCATGATGTTTTAAGTTTCACAAGAAATAATTATTTATGGACTGTAATACAGGAAGATGTGAATGAGGCTGCATTTCTGTGATAGTCTAAGTTAGTGTTGAGAGTCTCTGTTGCAAACATGTCTAATCATTTCACACTACTGCCTCGGATGACTGCACTGTTCACTAGACTAAAAACGGGGTCATCAGCTGGCCCCAGAGAGTGGTGGGGAAGGGAGCTGCATCCAGCTGGTTGCTGAACAGTGGTGTTCCCCAGGGCTCAGTATTTGGGCCAGTCCTGTTTAATGTCTTTATCAACAATATGAGAAGATGAAGTGCACTCAGTCAAATTGCAGAAGACACCAAGTTGGATGGGAATGTTGATCTGATGGAAGGCAGAATTGCTCTCCAGAAGGAACTGGACAACTGGATTTGTGGGCCAAGGCCAGTGATAGCAGATTCAACATGGAGAAGTGCCCAGTCCTGCACTCAGGTCATAAGAACCTCATGCAGTGCTATAGGTTTTGGGCAGAGTAGCTGAAAGGCTGCCTGGGGGAAAAAGGACCTGGAAACACTGGTCAACAAGCACTGGCCATGAGCCAGCAGTGTGATCAGGTGGCCAAGAAAGCAAATGACATTCTGGCCTGTATCAGGAATAGTGTGGTTCAGCAGAACTAGGGCAGTAATTGTCCACCTTCACTCGGCAGTGGGGAGGCCACATTTCAAATCCTGTGTTCAGTTTTGGGCCTGTGGCTACAAGAAAGACTTTGAGATGCAGCAGTGTGTCTAGAGAAGGGCAACAGAGGTAGTGAAGGGCCTGGAGCACAACTCTTATGAGAAGTGGCTGAGGGAACTGAAGTTGTTTAGTCTGAAGAATAGGAGGTTTGAGGGGAACCTTATTGCTCTCCACTACAAGAGGTTGTAGCAAGGGAATTGGTCTCTTCTCCCAAGTAACAAGAGCTAGAGTAAGACAAAATGGTCTTTAGCATTCGATATTAGGGAAAATTTCTTTCCTTGAAGGGTTGTCAAGTATTGAAACAGGCTGCCCAGGAAAGTGGAGGAGTCTTCATCTCCAGTGATATTCAAAAGGTATATAAAGGGAACTTTTAGGGGCATAGTTTACTGGTGGACTTGGCAGTATTAGTAGGGTAATGGTTGGACTTGATGATCTTATAGTCCTTTTCCAATCTCAATGATTCTTTGATTCTATTATCAAGAATTAATATGCTCAGAAATTTATTTGCTCTGTCTTAACAGTTAGGTTATCTAAGGTATACTAAGAAATACTACTAAAAGGCAATTCAACCCAAAATGGATGTCTTCAGATGTCTGATGGATCCCCTTTCTAGGTTCTTGTACTTCTGATATCCTAAATAAAGCCTAGAGTGAATAGTTTAGATTTACAGACACAGCTCTTAGTCATCACAGGCTAGTCCAAATGAAGGTCAATTTCGATGCAAAAGAAAGTGGATGTTTTCAGATGTCTGTTATAATCCATGGGTACATACAGTGAATCTGCCTTACAGAATCACAGAATTACACAATGAGTAAGATTGGAAGGGACCACAGTAGGTCACCTGGTCCAACCTCCCTGCTCAAGCACAGTCATCCTAGAGCACATGGCACAGAAACACATCCAGACAGTTCCTGAATATCTCCAGTGAGGGGTAGTTGATAACCTCTCTGGACAACCTGTTCCAGCACACAGTCATCCACACTGTAAAGAAATTTTTCTTCACATTCGAATGGAACTTCCTGTGTCTACTGCCTCTTGTCCTATTTCTTAGCACCACTCAGAAGAGCCTGGCCCCATCCTCTTGACACCCTCCATTTTGATATTTATATATACTGATGAGGTTCCCTCACAGTCATCTCTTCTCAAAGCTAAACAGACCCATCTCCTTGAGCCTTTACTTGTGGGAGAGATGCTCCAGTCCCTTAATGATCGGGATGAAGTCCAGGAGCTCCTGTCTTTTGTATGTCTCTTTTCTACTGAGGAGCCCAAAACTGAGCACAGCACTCCAGATGTGGCCTCACTAAGGCTGAGTAGGGGGTGCAGAATCATCTCCCTCAACCTGCTGACAATGCTCTTCCTAAGACACCTCAAAACACCACTGGCCACAGGAGCACACTGCCAGCCCATGAACAGATTGGTGTCCACCAGGACCCCCAGGTCCTTCTCCTCAGAGCTGTTAGGTTAGCTCCCAGCCTGTATTGATGCATAGGTTTATTCTTCCCTAGAATACCAGATCTTTTGGACTTTCTGAGTATGCACTGCTCAGGAAATACATCTTTATTTTCTCTGATTGGTACTAGTCAAAGTGATATCACTCTATACTCTTCTCAGGTTTATTTACGCAAGGACTAAAGCTAAAAAATGGACCCTTGGGAAGAAGGCAATTAAAATAACAGCTTTAACAAGTAGCTACTGTAGAAAAATGAATAATAATACCTCATTCTGTTTTCTGTTGGATCCATCCCAATCTTTTATGTAGCAGCTGGGAACCAGTATGCTGAAGCACTGTTTTCCTCTGCAGACATTTTGTTTGAGTAACAAATAGATATTTTACATGTTATATTACTACTTAATAGATTTTCAATAATAGCAGGCCATTTTCTAACAAGTTTTAATCATAACTTTAGCATTTATATGTGTTGTAACACTGACCACAAGTTAGAGGTGTTTAAAGCACTTTATATTTGCTCTATAAAATGTACTAGTTTTGTGTATTTTACCTTTACTCCTCCAGCACTTTGCCTCACCATTTCAATATCTTAAATTGCATTAATTAAGGAATTATTTCTGAAGGTATTTGCAGAAAAATTAGGAACATAGTGATAAAACTCATGAAGAGGAGTCTCTCTGGTGTCTTTTCTGAGGGTCTGTAACAGCCATAGAAGAATGCTGGACTCTCTCAGTAGGCATGGGAGTCTAACACCATGAGAACAATCCCATGCCTTACAGACACCTGATTGCTGTACAAGGGGAAATCAGATTCATCTGCCTGTGAAAGCAATTTGGAGTGTGTGCAGATAAGTGATTTATTTTTCTGCTAACTTAATAGGCACTGAATGATGTCCCGTATTTGTTAAACCAGTGCCATCTATGTTGTATTTCCTCCCATCCTCCTAAGCATAGGCATATTTTGATATTATTCTAGTCTGGTGCACACATTTTTCTTTTTAATTTTGATTACTTTATTCTGTTTGCCACATGAGAAAAAGAACCAACATATTTTACATACATGGTGTTTAGCACTTATTAAAGTTTAAGTATATTGATTTTTTATAGCTCTTCAGTCTGGAAACTTTATATTAGTATAAAGGTTCTGCTAATAAATTTTAAAATTTTTATTAATGATGCTTTAATCAGCTTCCTGTAAAATCCTAAATTATAAACGTATTATAAATGTTAGAAGATTAGCTAGGTTAAATAATTGCTTTATTAATTTAACCAGTCCTATATTATGGATGTAAAACTGTTATATTTATTGGTAAAATATCATTATGGACTGGTATACTGTAAGAGAGATATGACATTTCTGTCTAGTTTCACAGATATTCATATTGTTAATCATAGATTTTATTCAATTCATCCTAGAGTGACTATGTTAACATCAGCCCCAGAGCTAGACTTGTTCAGAAGAAATCAGTCCATTTGTGATATTTAGAATCAATAAGAGACTAAGTTGTGACAGTTTGTCTACTTATGCTCTTTACAGCACACATTTATAACAAGTTTATAGATAATTAATTTTCTATTTGCCCTTCTTGGGACAAAGATAGGTGATGGCATGTCATTGTGCAGAAACAGCATGGAAGAGAGATAAAATTTTGACTGATAATTGAAAGCAAGACATTATTTCAGTGAATAATGAAGGAATGGGGAAAGATAGGAATGCTTTTAACCAAGGTCCTCCTGGTTAGTCACAGCAATTGAGCTGAAAGTGTTTGTTTCAAGCTATGGAAGAGAGAAAGGATTTAACCTTGTATCTTGCAGGTTTCCTGAAATGTAAGAAGATAAAATACTTCTGCAAAGCCCCAGGTGGTCATTCTGTGGGTCTGACCTTCTCTTATATTCTTCTCTAAAAAGAGTCTGGATAGATTAGTGATAACTGTAATAAATGAAATCTCTGCTAGAAGGGTTCAGGTCCCAACAGGACAGAGCTGCGCTTCTTCTGTTCTGCTCTTTCCCTCCACTCTTCAAATCTAATTTCTGCAATGATGAATAGCGTAATGATGTAACAGAAAGAAGGTAGAAAGGATGGAATAAGGTGGTTCAAAATGTTCAGCTATGACATGTAGGAGAACAGTCAAACTATGGTAATTGGAAACAGCACTATAAGAAATGGACTTACGAAGTTGATGATGATGCAGTGTTGATTGGATGGGACCAGCTCACCCCATTAGAGACATTTACAGTTGAGGTTTAATTTGTGGACTTATTGTGGTTCATTGTACAGGTTTTTGTTTCAAAAGTTGATGTTGCTCCTTGTGGTTTTCCCATCATGGTTGTCCCCCTTGTGGTTCTGTCTTCAGTTGTCCACCACATTGTCTTCTTTCCCTCAAGATGTTTTCCCACCTCTAGCCCCAACCTTGGTTTCCTTTTGGCCCTCAGTTCCTGCGTTTGGCAACCGTTGTCCCATTTGCTGTCCAGTTGCTTAGTTACACACTGTGCCCCCATCACTACCTAGTTCCAGAACCTTCTCTCAGAACCCTATATAAGCCCGTGTTATCCCTCAGTAAAGGTGCTTTTCACCATTTTGCTACCTCATGGTGCAGAGTGTGTGTCAGTCCTTTCGCATCCCTCGGTCGACGGCCGTCGATGACATAGTTCTTAGGCAGGTTAGAAAATGCTGTTCTACATATCTCAATCCATATTAAGTCTGACAGTGGTTTTACCACATTAGAAGTCTTTACACACCAAAATAACTAAAGAGTTTATCTGGATCAACCTTTATCCTAAATTATTATTAGACTGTGTAATTCTTCTATTAGTCCAAGCCCCCAGTTTATTTTTAGAGGATAATTTTAGCCACTAGTAAGAATTTTAATTCTATTTAATGAGCATTTTTAATCAAGAGCAATATGTTATTATGGCAGCAGGATCTTTATTTTTAGCCAGGAAGGCCAGATTGCTTAGAGGAATAGATTCAGCTGGAAAGTCTTCATGTTTTTAAAATCTAAACATTATGTGCTTCAGTATATGCAACAACAGTCCAAATTCCTTCCTCCCTTCCCTCATTTCCTCTTCCTCCTTTTCCTTCACTCCTTCTTCATTTTTGCCTTTCTTCCTTCTTTTCACGTGGTGGAGTTCAGTAATTCCCTTTCCTCATTTTACAGAATCACCAAGATGCATAATTCTTAAAAATACAAAAATAGGCAAGTACAACATTTCTAAAATCTCTGTAGGATGATTTTATTTCAAATCAAAGTAAAATGCATTAATTTACATCCTAGTTTTAAAGCCATGCAAAAATAGGAGAAGGATTTTCTCCTGTTTCTTTTCCAGAGCATGAAATTATTGTGAAATGTTGCATAAACTGGCTGGAAAATTTCCATCAAGTGCCATATAGCTAAATATAGAGGTAGCTCAAGTTTATGCTGCACCAGAAATGCACATTTAAATTCATCAAACTCTGACCAAAACTTAAAAAAAATTGAGCAACACATATGATCCAAGATATATCTTAATACACAACCTTAATTCATATTTCCTTTTCTTGTAGTTCTGTGGTTACTATCTAAACATATGCAGGCGTTGACTTTTCCAGACAAAAAATCAGTTCCTCTCTCCATCATTCCTAGGAGTCTCATAACTATAAAAGCTTAAACAAAACAAAACAAAAAAAAAAAGTGTTTAAGGAGGTATTCACTTTCCTTTCCTACTGTTTGAGCTGACTGCTTACAGAAAAATAAAGAGTAATATGGTGATAGCTGTGAACAAAAGCTTTTCTATTACCAGAACTTCCCAATAGTTCTTCATGTAAAAGAAGAAAGAGATCCATGTATTGTTAATATGCCCTTTAGTAGGCTGGATGCCTCCAGGTGTAACTAAGGAAAATCAGTAACTCATAATTAGTTCCTGAAAACTTACTTTACCTGTATGTCACATCTGCTATGAAAATTTGCAATTCCTTATAAACACTATATACTGTGAACTAATAATAGAATGGTTGGGATTAAAAGGGACTTTAAAGATCATCTAGCTCCAACACCCCTGCCATGAGCAGGGTACTTTCCGCTATACTGGTTACTCAGAGCTCCATTCAGCCTGGCCTTGAACACCTGAGGGATAGGAGTTCACAGCCTTTGTGGGCAACCTGTTCCAGTGTCTCACCACCCTCACAGGAAAGAATTTCTTTCTAATATCTAATCTAATCGCACAGGTAAAGGCCACTGGAAAGCTCCTATAAATTCTCCCTGGAACCTTCTCTTGTGCAGGCTGAACAACCCCAACTCTCTCAGCCTGTCCTCAGAGGAAAAGGGCTCTGGCCCTGTGATCCCTTCCCTCCAGCATGTCGACCTTGTCACATAGCTTGGGGTGATCAGCAAACTTCCTGAGATTACACTCAATACCACTGTCTATGTCACCAACAAAAACGTTAAAAAGTGCTAGTTCAAATTATAAGCCCTGAAGAACACCACTCGTCACTGCTTTCCACTTGGACATTGACCCGTTAACCATAACTCTTTGAGTGCAATCATCCAGCCAAATTTTTATTCACCAAATGGTACATCCATCAAATCCATGTCCTTGCAGTTTAGAGAGAAGGATGTTGTTCAGGACGATGTCAAATGAATATTTTTGTCTTTCTCTAAATCTCTTGTTACTTGCCATTCTTTAACTGTTCCTACTTCCACAATTTTGTTACATTTTCTGCTAGGCTTAGGATTGGGACAGCTGTGATTCTGAGATTTGTTGATGAATTCATTTATGTCCTGACCTTTGTGAAGCAATCAACCAATATAATTAGAAACCTTTCTTCATGCAGTTTTCTGAATGTGCTGTCCTTCTCGTATCAATTATTTCTCGTTCCTAAATAGACTCCTGCCTCTGGCAGTAGAATTTTGTATTATTTACTTTGTTTTTCAGTCTGTGATGTACTGTTTCTTAAATACATTTATTTCTGAATTTTATATAGTATCTAAAACAAAATTCAATAGCACAAGCAAAATTATTAAAAACCTAAATATTAACAATTCCAACATTTTTTTTCTGCAAGTGTCTTGATACTTGTATTGGCCTAAGGTATGAAATTACTCATATCTGTTATTTGGATTTCTAGTACTTGTGTCCAAGCAGCAAAGTACACTGCATATCTATAATGTGTTTAAATGGGATTTTCTGTCAGTGCAATGCAGGAGAACTTTAAAAATATATATTCATTTCCACAGTAAAGAAACACAACTGAAGCATACTGAGATTTTTTTTTTAATTTCATATAATTAACAATAAATTTCCATATTGAACACCACACTAAAACAGTACTACTAATCTATTTTTGCGAAGTATGATATTTAGTAATGACAATTCCATGAGAAAGAGTGGTGAGAGAGAAAGTAATTGAATTAACAGCACTGAAACATAAACATATAATCAATCTATTACAATTTTTTTAACTATTAAAAGCACCCTCAGAAAATGCATAAGAAGAGCTGCCTAAAAGTGCCAAGAATCTTTTCTTTGTGAGGTCTGCATATGAACAATACCTAAACATTGGTGAGGTTATCAAAGAAACAACTTAACAACAAGGTAAGGAATCAAACTGTATGGTGCCTTTTCTTTAAGGAATTATGTAAAGTTGTACAATATGAAAATATCAACATCAACGTTATTTGGTCTCAAGAAAACATAGGGCCGTCATATTTTTTTCTTTCTTATTTGGCTATATAGATGACCTGTTTATGAGCAACAACAACAACAAAAGCTGTTTGTATGTTATTTTCATAGTTTTTACTACTAAAATAGCACAGACCATTTATTTTTTATGCAACTGGTGGTCTTAAAGACTGGTAATTTTCATCCTGCCACATACCATACAAATGTGTGCTTTAGCTAATAAAACCGCAGGAAAATGTAGTATACACCATGTATAAAAGGAGTAAATTTACATTTTCTGTCATCACTCTGATAAATTATGCAAATACCTTTACTGTATTTACAAAATTAAGTCAATTTCATATAGCAGCTATTTCAAAGGTGGTATTATACGTCAAGAGTAAAGAGATAAATGAAAATCTGATCTATAAAAAGTGTCTCAGTATGTAGTCCCTCTGACTTTGTTCAGCAAAGTAGTTTAGCATGTGTTTTATGATTGTCGTCTCATAGAGCTACCATAGATAGGGAAACATTTCCACAGGGATCTAGCAGGCAAAAAAACCAGCTTGACTTTTAGCAGGTTATCATCAGGTGGAAGATCTGGAGGTGCATGGTGGGTACTGAATTATATTCTGTGAATGAGTTTGAATTTTCTACCATGTACTGATTTCTCTATGCTGTTCTCACGAGACCTCACCTGAACTCCTACGTACAGCTCTGGGGTGCCCAGTGCAGGAAAGATATGGACCTGTTGGAATGTGTCCAGAGGAGGACCAAGAAAATAATCAGAGGGTTGGAACAACTCTTCTATGAAGAAAGACTGACAGAGCTGGGATTGTTCAGCCTGGAGAAGAAAAGGCTCTGGGGAGATATTATTGAGGCCTTTTAATACATAGAGGGGGCTTACATGAAAGATTGAGAGAGACTTTTTACCAAAGCCTGTAGTAACAGGGACAATGGCTTTACGCTGGAAGAGGTATATTTAGGTTGGGTATAAGTAAGAATTTGTTTTACAGTGAGGATGGTAAGACAATGTAACAAGTTACCCAGAGAAGTTGTTGATGCCTCATCACTGGAAAAGTTCTAGGCCAGGTTGGATGGGCCTGGCCTAGTGACCTGGTCTAGTGGAAGATGTCCCTGCCCATGGCAGGGGGTTTGGAACTAAAGGATCTTTAAAGGTCCCTTCCAAACCAAACCAGTTCATGATTCTATGATTCTAAAGTAGACATCACTAAAACAACTTTTTGTGTTCCACTCCCCTTAGGCAAATATATAAAATTAGAAAATCATACTAAATTTCCTTCTTTATAGTTGGTGAAACTGCTATAATGAATCTCAACACATCTAGATATCAATGTTTATTCCAAACACAGTTTTAATATGATCTCCATGGCTTAAGTTTATATTTGAATGATTCAAAATAAATACTCTGAAAAATTCAGCTGTCTAATATGAGATGTTTTATTCATTTTGGACAGAGTGTTCACATTAGTTCAGATTTACAGATACATGCACATAGCAAAAAAAAAAAAAAAAATCTTATAATAAGTACCATAATTCATTTGTTATCAGCCTTTTTCTGATAGAAGAACAGTTGCTTGTTTTCATCCCTTCCTCACAGTAGAATCTAGATCAAGTGTTTTAATTACACTTTTCATATTTCCTTGTCCCAATGAAAATCCAATGCTTTTAAGACCATTTTTAATAATTCAATATACAGAAATAAATTATTTTATAGTGACATACCGTGCCTTGAACTGAGATTATTAAGAAAACATAGAGAACTTTTGGGACTATTTTTCCAGCAATGAGTGAGGAGAGAGTTGATATTGATTTCCACAGGAAGAAAAATATGCTTCTGTTAAATATATATCATCTGATCAAAATTTAAGAGAAGATGAAGTAATCCAAGAGCAAGAAAGTTGACTAACTATTTTCATTACTTTTTGACAGTATAAGATTTTCACTTTTTAATATTTCTTTTTACTTTTGTCTCAATTTCCATAAGTAAAAAAGATTAACAGAAACTTGGATTTTGCTTTTTTATTTTGAAAAACATGTCCACATATGCACATGATAAAAATAACCATGCCACATTTTAAGACTGTGAATTTTTATCAAATGAGGAACATACCAGTGTGTGTGCGCGCCTGTGTGCAAGCTCATGTTTGCACACAGACGTCTGCATATAAAGTAGTGAATGAAGACATGCAGTAAAATTTTTTAGGGAGATTTATGCATTCCAGCAATTTTATGGGATTCCTGTCCACAGTCAGAATCAGCAATTCTGTCTCACTTATTTCTTAGACAGTGAAAAACATTGTTGCCTCCCTTTACCTTGTGCTTGACTTGTCCCAGATGCAAGAATGAATTAGAGAATTCATTATAATATTATACTCTTACTGATTCAACTCCTGGTTTTCAGATTTTCTTCCAAAAATTTATTCCAGAAATATTAAGAAAGATCTGAAGAAAATTTGTGCAGTCTCACTTGTGTTTAATTAATGATGAAGAGTGGAGGGAGAACATTAATTTTAGATTTTCATAGTTTACTGGACATTTTCACATACAAACAGAAGTCAGAAGTCATAAATAAGGCTAATAAAGCTTTCAGAAACTGCCATTCCTAAAAAAAAATTGGTATTCAATATTAGACCTATCCAGTGAAAAATAGATTTGTTTGTTTGTTTGTTTGGCTGTTGTTATTGTTGGATTTGGGTTTGTGTCTCTTTTTTTTTTCCCACACATGTGCAAATATTGAATACTTTCAAAGATTTATGAGAGGCTGAGCTCAAGGGTACTGAGAACCCTATGAATAGTAAGATGTTTGTATGAAAACTGAGGCAGACTAATTTATAATTTCAACTTTGGACCTGCGAATTTGGGATCTGTTAGTATCTCTGTAGATACTTTTGCTGTTACACTTTCTTTTTGCCTCCAGGCTAGAGTTCAGTTTTGGTAAATTGACATTTTTCTCAATGGACTATGGAAAATGAAAAATGTTTGTACTGTAAGAAATTAACAGGGATTAGAATACATTAGTTTTTATCTGCACTTTTCTCAGCTTAAAATATTTGTTAGGTTTAAACCATTACAACATTAAAAAGCAGCTTCAAAAGACAATAGACTATCTTGAGTGAGATGCTTTCCTTCTAAGGAAGAAAATGCTCTTCACATAATACTGAATTATTAATCTATGCATATAGTTGATTTTTTTTTTCCTTTCCAAGAGTTAATTATATTTGCTTGTTTTATAGTCTTGTTTGTTAAACTATAGCATGAGTTTTCAAATACATGGTTGGTAGTTAAGCATCTCATTAGCACCAGAAAACAAAGGTGGATATGTTCTTGGTTGCTACCTTTCACTGGTACCTTTAAATTTTGAGTCTTCTCTCATGTGTGTTTTTCACAGTAATCTTCCCACATTCTCAGAAAGCATTTAAAGCACCTAGGTAATAGTCTCCAACAGAGGCCCAACGTTTTTGCTGATGAATGGTGTTTTTGCTGGAAATGGTCTAGTTCCATTAAACTACGATAGAGCTATACCAGATTTGCATGAAGTTCACTGTGAAATAACCAGTAGTGATTATCTTGACATCCTTACACAGTTTAGCCTACAAAGACTGTCAAGTATTCATCAATAAGCAGTCAAATAAATCAGGTACACACAAGGACAGAGCAGGGAGCTGCATAATTAAGCAAAACCTGAAAAATTATGCTTCCTTCATGTGGCATTTCTGAATGTTCTACAACTGAAGCATTAATAAACTTCTGTTGTAAAGCAAAAGTTAGCAAAGATGCACTTTTCCAATATTTCAGTACTGTGACAAATCTGTACCCTTTCGTAGAGATACAAGATTTTACATTCTTGTAAGCTTCTATTGCCTGGCACAAGATCAGCTTCTCCCCTACCACTTAAATTCTTCATCCCTTCTTACCAACGCAATGAATCTAGTCCTGTGTTTATGAAAGCAACATAGTAATTTTGGAGAATTTGTATTCCTGGACCTTAATTATTGTCATAATTCCTACAATTCCAGTCTCTTCCTTATAGAGTAGCATTCCTTATCTAAATTTACTATCTTTGATAGATATTTCTTCCTGGTATTTCATGTAAAATCCTGTTGGCTACTTTTAGTCATACTGGGCTGTGAATCATAAAACCATTTTCAGTTTTAACATCTGTTCTTGGAAAGTGTAAATGACAGTCACAAGCAGGCAAACTTGGCCCAATCTTTTTTCCCACAACTCTAGAATTTTTTTTCCTTTCATTGCTGCAGGCCATAAATACTGAAAATCCTAATTAAAACACAAAGTTTGACTCTGTTCTCTTCAGGGATTACAGAAACTAAGTGAAAGGAATGTAAATTAAAAAATTATACTGTTCCCAACAAAGACACCCTCAGAGTTTTAAATTGTTAACTTTTCTTTGCTCTGGGATCATGTACCTTGTAAGGGAAATAGTTACTGTGGAAAAACTAATGAATGTAGACATCATTCAAACCAGTTTCACACATACACAAAATGTCAATGGGAATAGAATTTCAGACAAAAACATCTAAGCAATTATGCAAGGAGGAAAGAATTATATTTGCTAGATACAAAGACAGCTTTGTTGCCTCTGACTTCATAGAAATAAGTGCACTTGTGTTTGTGTTTGTATGTAAAGTATGCCTTTACAGTAGTAATAAGGCTTCACTACTTGAACAAACCAGGCAAGAAAACGGACACATTTTCCAGAAATGATGTCAAGAGTTGTAGGTCAAGGTCAGGCTAAATATAATACCTTTTCCCTGTTCAAGGCAACTTTGATTGTTGCCTCTCTTCTTCTCCCCATTTTTTNCCCCCTTAGAGATAACACTCTCCAGTTGAAATGAGAAAAGTAGCTGTATTTGCCAGAATCTTGCCTGGCTGCAGCCTCCCCATTGATAAGAAAACCAAAAAAACAAATCTAACTTTGTGTCTGGGTTATTCTTAAAACAAATGATAGTCAGTTTGTTTCATGGGGTGCTTTTACTTCGTGAGTTGTATTGTATAAAAAATCAATGTTGACAAGAGCTCTAGATACAGACAACTAATTACATTCTAATATTGTATCAAAATAAATTAAAAACCAAATGCTTGAAGTTTTGCAAGTGGACTGTGATTTTCAATGGTAAAGGATTTGGCTGATTTTATAGTGTTTTATAAAAGATTTCACAGTGTTTTAGCAGAACTGACTTGGGCTTCTTTAAGGCTATCAAAATATTTCTAAAAAGATTAGCATAGAAGAGAAAAGAGTAGACTATTTCAGTGAAGGGACCTCCAATGATCATCTAGTCCAATGACCTGATAAATTTAGGGCTAACCAAAAATTAAAGTGTGTTTTTAAGGTAATTTTCCAAATACCTCTTAAACTCTCATGTCCTTGGGGCATCAACCACCTCTTTTGGAAGCTGTTTCACTGTTTAACCAGCCTCCCAGTACTTAATATCCAGTTGAAACCTCCCCTGGTGCAGCTTTAAATTATTCTTGATTTACATATAAGATAGATGGTTAATAGAATCCAGTAGCTTTCCACTCTAGAAACACTTTACAGCCCACCTACATTTAGAATACCAATGGGAAATAATATGCAAACATTGAGTTTTTTCAATTTTTTCAACTGTGAAAGATTTTACAAATAATAAACCTATGTGGAACTGTATTTCATCTCTGTTATTGGTAGCTAAATCTGGAGAACATGACTGAGCTTTGTTTCAGTCTATTGTGATACCCAAAACAACCATGATATATTGTTTTATCTTACCTTTTGGTGTGTGTTCTCGATTAACTACAGTCATAGTGACCTTAGTAAAAAATGCAAGACTAGTGGTGGGACAATCAGTTCAGGTCACTGCACACCCAATTTTTCTGGAAGAAAATGGTGTTCCTTAGTAATCAGATCATTTGCTTATCATTAGGAAAGTGGTTCAGATCTGAACTCCTTCTTCAATAAACAGTTACTAATTTCTGCAAAATACTTTTTCTATCTCTTCTGAGTTTTCTCTCCAGTACTGCAGAAAAAAAAAGAAAAAAAAAGAAAAGGTCTCTTTTATAGAGGCCTAACATCCCAGGAACATAGAAAACTGTTATGTGCATCCAGCTACCAGTTGCATGACTGTTCAACCTGTTCATTGTACTCAACAGTGTACTCCATTAGTGTAATAGATCTGAATAAAAAAGTGCTGTAGAAAGATGTTTTAAAGCACAGATTCACTACATCTAACTCAAGTGGTCCTTCAGTTAGCAACCTGTATTCTCTAGACAGTCCTTAGGGAGAGGAAGCATTCCAAATGTGAAATTCAAGTCATGAAAGGCCTGAACTATGATTCTTTCTCTATTGAAATTATTTCTTTATGAGAGCTGGCTGGTCTGGCCACTCTCAACAGTGTCACAAAGCTAACCACAGTTTCTTATACACTTAAGTGTTCAGCTTATTTAATAAAATTCATCAAGAATATAAACACTAAACTCAGGGCTTTTTTTGTGTTCTACTACCATAGATTAGTTTAGACTTACTTGATTTTGAGAATTTTAGACTAGTCTAGACCAGACTAAAATCATTAAGTTGGGAGTTGGGAGTGACCTATAATGCTCATCGTCAGACCAATTCAGGGCTGGACAAAAGTTAAAGCTAACTATTATTAAGAGCAATGTCCAACATCTTTATAATGACTTTCAACATCTCTTTCAACATCTTTATAATTCCTTGGATGCAAGACTTAAAGGCAAACTAAGTAAGTTTGCAGATGATATTAAATTGGGAGGAAGTGTGGACTCCGTCAAAGACAGAGAGGTACTGCAGAGAGACATTGAGGAATTAGAGGGCTGAGCAATCACCAATCATATGAAGTTTAACAAAGACAAGTGCTGGATTCTGCACCTGGGAAGGGGCAACCCTGGCTGTTCATACAGACTGAGGAATGAAATGTTGGAAAGTAGTGCCATGGAAAGGGACCTGGGGGTCCTGGTCAATGACAAGTTGAATATGTGTCAGTAGGTTATACAAACTTCCTACATTCTTTCTTCATGTACTATTCTTTCTACAAGTCTGATTATCCTACTTGCTCTCTTATGGTCTGCTTCTATAGGACCATATTAACATGGAACTGTGCACTTTCAGAGGCTGTAATGTTTACAACTTTCAATTTTACAGATGAGGAATGTGCAGAGAGAAAATTCAGGGTACAGATTTACAAACATAGTTGTTACAAGATTCAGAATTGCTATGCATTTCTTGTACACTCTTTTAGGCATATTGCTCTCAAAATAGCATTCAGAGCCACAAAATGCCTAGTGTGAAACAGATCTGTGCTAAGCACTAACTTTTTAGTTTTAACTATTAAATTAGCCTATTTATGTTAGACTTTCACAAGAGTCTTTATCCAATCAAGAATAAGTCAGTCTGATTCACAATCCATCACTTTGGAATTAAAGTATGCACAGCAAATAATATACCCCACTTTAGAGTGCTAGAAGCAGAAGTGATCAATGGAATAATTGCAAGATATCTGATGTGTACTTGCAATAAAAGCTTTTAAGTTACTGATCTATGGAATTGAAGAGGAAAAAGCAGAACTGGTGAACAATAAGTCCTGGCACTGAATTGAGGCAACAACTGGAACTTGCACAAACTGATGGATTCTGAATTAAGCATATCCATCCTAGAAAAAGTAAGATAACAAATAAAGATAATTTTCAAAACCACAGGGAAAACATCCATTGAATGCCCACTGGCTGTCAATAAGAGAAAGCAACTGGTATTATACTATGAAATGAATAAAATAAAATACTGAAAATAGTCTCAGAGGGATAGCTTTACTTTGATATAAGAAAAACAAGTATAAAATTCAGGGAAAGACAGAAAAAATCTTCAGAGTTATTTTACTCTATTACTGCGAGGAGATATTAAATATAACAGAACTCTGAAACCAGATGAACAGCTGATTAAAATTGCTGTAGTGCCTTTGATTTTGTTACTATTGTGCAATTTACAGCAGCTGAAAAGTTGGCCACTAAGTTTAAAGAAGAGATGAATACCAGATGACTGACTGAGAAGTATAAAATAACAAAGGGTTTAAAAACAATTATATGTTCTTATTTTCCTCTTTAGTTACAAGAATAAAAGACCAAACACTTCAATAAAGAAAAAGAAACAAAAGTAGTTACAGTGAAAAGAACACATGCGGAGTGGGGGTTGGGCTAAAAGCATTTTACTAGAAATTGGTACTGCAAAGCAGTGAGGCATGTATTTTGTTCTCCAACATGTACCCCATAAACACATGCTTTGACTCCATCTTCTGCAACCATCTTTTTCTTTCCTCTTGATTTGGAGCCTCTTTTCCTTCTCATGTCTTTTCCTCATACTTTTCTTTGCATGGCCTGCCCTAAAATATATTTTTTGCAATCAATATTTCAAGAGATTACTATTGAAATAAGCATGTTGGAAGAAGAAAATTCACTGTTAATGCTAAAATAAACAAGCAAACAGGCAGAAGTCACAAATAAAATTCAGACAACAGTAAAGCATGCAGAACTGCTTAACTGAAGTAATGGAAAATGTCGTCTGGGCTACAACCCTGAAAACAACAAAGGAGTGTCTGATTTCTTGTGACACTGTGTGTACATCAATTACTTTCTCTATTCTTAATTTAAAAATAAAATTAATAACGCTTTTTGCATCTCAGAAAAAAAAAAAAGTCAGGTACATTTCTCATGTGAAGCTGCCTTATCTTTTCATTTGCTTTAAAAACACAAAATTATCTCCAGGTGAAGTTATTTAAAATTAACCTAGTCTTTTATTGTTTGGTGAACCAACCATAACAATATAAGTGACAAGTCAGTCAGTTGCAGATGGGTGAATTAGGAATTCTGTTCAGTGCTAGGTATCTAAATCCTGTTAGATAGCATCTTTCTCTGGAGGTCTGAAACATTACCTGCTTCTCTCTGTTCACCAGATAAGAGAGGTGCACTTAGAGGATGTAAAGTTCAGTAAACATCCAAACAGTACATGAAAACACATTATTCAAGTGAACAGGGTATAAATCTACAGATAAGAAATTATCACTTGTTTTTAAACCAAATCTTTCTTTCATACATTATATGTACCTTTCTGTACCTATCATTCTCTTGTATTTACTGACACATTGAGAGAACTTTTTTGTTCCTCTATAGGTATTCTGCTATGCTTTTACACAAGGTTGTTATTATTATTGCCATTGCAATTTTTATTTATAAAAAAGTACTCACAGAGAAAATATGAACGTTACACACAGTCAAAATTTTTTTCTCTACTCCATATCAGTAAAGGAAAAATCACAGGAGATTACATTCCTGCCTTTTGAATACACCAATCTATTGTAATTTTATACAGCAGAATTTTTTCTAACGTTACTGGATCTGGAAATGGAAGGGTATCCAGGTGATCTTTGCAAGACAACTAGTATCAGTGCCTCAGATCCATTTTTGTTTCTGAAATGTTGGAAAATATTTAATTGAAGCAAGACTGTGCTACTTAGGAAATGTATGTCCAAATATAATTAGGACTGTGTTTGGGGTTTTTTTTGGTTTGTTGGTTTTGGTTTTTTAAATTATATTGGGGAACATGCTTCAGTGCAAAACAATAGAACACCTTAAGTTTTGCCCATGGTACAAATTTATCACACTCTAGGAAGGACAGAAATCACCATTTTGTGTAACAATCTTGAATCCTTATTAAGAGTACTCTTCTTTATTGAAACACAGAATTTGGTCAATATAAGTTGCTGCAGTTAAAATTCTGCATTATCATATATTGCTAAGTAACAGAAGATAAATGGAGTTGAGGTCAGACATTGTTAAATTCTTCCTGCATGAAATGTTTTTGCAACAGATAGTCTCCAAATATGTAACTTATATGAAATATATATCTTAGTAGCTTTTTTTCATAATAAAAAGTTAAGTAAAGAAAAAGTAGACACATTGCAATTATGGACCTTAGTTGCCTGAGTAATAAGAATGGAAAACCCTTTTTATGTAAGCAGAACAAAGTAGAGAAATGTTAATGATCTGTACCTACGTAAATGGTGCATGACAGATTAATTGTGTATTTCCCAAGATCTCTTTCAAGTGTCGCATTTTTTTTCTTTGGTATAACTGAAATGACTAAATAACTAAAGACTAAAATGTCTTCTATTTAAAATATAATTTTTCTTTCTTTTTTTAATTCATTTTTTTTTCACAGTTTTTGCACTCACATAGTAACAATATACATTTGTTCATGTATCAAAACCAAATCCCAGCACTTATAGACTTAGATTTTTCAGATGTCTTAAGTATTTAATAAATGTTTAGTTTCCACTTTGGGGAAAAGAAGTGAAGCCCAAAGCTTTGAAGTGGAGATCACATAACCTGTAATGAGGTTTCTCAGTGTTTCAGGAGGGAGGGCAAAGATGCCTTCAGCATTCCTGTGGTTTGGAACAGTTTCACTGTTAGCATCATATTTGTGGACATTTAAAAGTATTTGTTTACTCTCTGCAGAGTGGAACTGTTTATGTATCACCCACTCTCACTGTGGTAGAAATGGCTTGTTTCTTTAGGAGCTCACCTAAACCCATTTAAACTATAGGTTTCAAGTTTAAGCTAGCTGTCTAGGCTCTGTCTCCAGTTAATGAAAGCAAAAGGAGAAGCCTCTCAAGGCAGGTATTTAAGACACTGGTAGAGACTCAAATTCTTAACCCATCTCCCCCTCTCAATCTCTCTTTCCCTCTCCTTTCCCCCACTCCATGACCTCAGAGATTGCTTCATTACAGTCCAAATTCCTGCTGTAAACAGTCCTTGCCTCCTCCTATCCAATATGTCTTTCTCCAGTATCTGGAATGCTCACAATATCTAATTTTCCTTCTTGGGGCAGAGTCAGTTTTGTATCATAAATTTTTGCTGTGCTCATTAGAAGACTTGCTGAGAGGTGTGGTTGATCTCCCAGACCTAATAGTATGTGGTATTGTGTTACTCTAACCACCTCTTTACTAACTGTGTTTTCCCTATTGATTTAATGTACAATATGGGGATCTTTAGATGTTTCTATAGTGAATGTTTTGATATAGGATTGTTAAAAAATATAAGCTAGAAATATAATATCTTAGTAAGAAAAAGTAAACAAAAATCTGAATATAAGTCTGAATTTCAGGGCAAAACCAGTGAAAGCCACCCTTCACACTCCATTAGAACAGAAGTAAAAAACTGTTCAGATAAACCATGTGAGAAAGATTCAAACCAAGATTTTGCAATTTTTTTTTTTCTTTTTGGCTTCTAGAGTCATAACAAATTTTGCATAATTCTGTTTCCATCTCTTGGAAAACTTCTTTATTTCTCTCATTTAAGAAGTCTTGTTGTCCAGATGCTTCTCGCTGTTCTCAAGAATCAGTTCTCTAGTCCAGCTGCAGACTGTGTGTGTCCAGAGGCTTGTTACCTCATTCCATGCCCTGATGCTTCACCAAAGAGTCATATATCTGTGCCCTGATTGAGAACGTGACATCCATCCTTTCATTCAGAAAGTTTCATCAAATGTGACTGTAACAACCAGGGAAAGACAAACATCCAAGTTTCCTCTCACTTGTTAAGCCATTCCACCTAAAATACTTTAAACAGTAAATAAACACAAAGAAGCAGTTGATGTTACCTAGTGCTGAGGACTTACTATTTTATTTTGTAGGCCATGCTTGTCCTATTCTGACCTCAACACTTCTGTTGCTCAGACTACTCCTTAAAGATCACTACACCACAATCCCATGATGAAAACACATCTGAGGGCTTTGCAGAGAAATCTTTTGCCTACTACATCTTTAGCAGCCAACACCAAGAAGTGCCCTTAGGCAAGCATCACACGGCAGAGACATGATGTCTGGAACTGGCAAAGGTGCTATAAGCTTCACAAACTGTTAGCTATTACCATAACAAAAAGCACAAATATGATGCATGTCAACTCCTCTGGAAGAACAGTAGACAGTGACAGTCATAACTTCAGCACTAGTCATTATTTATTTCCTTTTATATATGTATATTAGATTCACTTGTGCAAACTATATATCTGCTCCTTTAGGACAAATAATGAATAAATTGTAGTCTGAATAATAAAATCTAATAGCTGACACATTTGGCAAAATTATATTCAGATCTCCCAATAGACAACAAACGTAATGAAACTTGTTTTTAACAGATTTCAAAGCATAAATTTAAAAGCATTTTCCATATTTTTAACTTCTTATTGTGATATTTTTCTCACTGTACTAAGATTTAAATTGCAGTTGTTAGTTCATTGTTTGAAATTACATTAATGTGGGAATTTTGCATGTATATATGCAATATAGAACTATTGTCTTCTGAAAAGCAAATTAACAAATGGAAAACAAAACTCCCTTGGTGAGAAGAGACTGAGGGGAGACTTCATTGTGGTCTATGACTTCCTCCTGAGGGGACAAGGAGGAGCCGGCACTGGTGGCAGTTACAGAACCCAGTGGAATGGCCTGAAGTTATGTCAGGGAAGGTTTAGGTTGGATATTAAAAAAAGATTCTTCACCCAGAGAGTGGCTGGGCACTGGAACAGGCTCCCCGGAGAAGAGGTCACATCACCAAGCCCCTGACAGTTCAAAAAGTGTTTGGACAATACTCTTAGGCACATGGTGTTACTCTTGGATGTGGTTCTATGCAGGGCCAAGAGTTGAACTTGATAATACTTGTGCATCCTTTCCAACTTAGCATATCCTGTGATTCTGTGGTTCTGTAATAAATAAATACATGTATATATTTGTCCATTAATTGGATCAAGAGTTGATTAAGACAGAGCTAGGGCCTAGTCTAATTCATCTAGACAAGTAGTTTTTTTTCTAATTTCACGTGTCTGGTGCACTGGTCCTCCTAATAGTTTTAGAACTGCAGTCAGTGGAAAGTGGCTTTTCAAGCCTTCCAGAAGGAAACAATTTTAACCTAACATGGAGGCCTTTTCTATTGACTATGAAGTCTTTATCAAATGACAGGACTGTGTGTAGATGATGGATCCCTTTGTTGACAGTAGAACATACTGAGTTTCCCACCTAGTCTATGCATTAGAATGAAAAATGCACCACTGATTTTCTATGTTCTTCATTCACAGTTAATCCAAATAGACATGGTCCCTGTAACCATGGCCTTGTGATCACTAGCCTGGGATTCTCATT
Organism: Scytalopus superciliaris; assembly: GCA_013400415.1. Classification (NCBI taxonomy): domain Eukaryota; kingdom Metazoa; phylum Chordata; class Aves; order Passeriformes; family Rhinocryptidae; genus Scytalopus; species Scytalopus superciliaris. Next base: position 151,311 of record VXBX01007008.1, on the reverse strand, counting down.
TAGGTTGACTTGGAATGATTGACCAAATCACAGAATCTGTGTTTTTGGGGGGATTTTATGGCACCAGATAAAAGTTATAATAGCATGTCTTCTTGTAGACTACTTCCTACACAAACAATATGAGAAAAAGAAAAAGAAAGAAAAAGAAAAAGAGAAAAAAAGAAAAGAAAAAACTGTTGTATTTGTGCTAAGTGCTGTGCAAACATTCCATTTGTAGGTTTTAAGTTCCAACTCTAGTTTAAAGGTAAAAGAGACAATAACATATCCAAATGAGTCTATTTCAAGTATGGAGCTTTCATGCATGTAGACAAGTTTAAAATAAGGGGTGAAAACAAAGCTAAGAAGCACATATCCTACTACATTATATGCTTAGCATCATTCTTTTAATTGAAGCTCAAAAATCTGCTCTTATAAATGTGTGATAAATTAGAATGTCAGATGATGGAAATAATCTATTCCCTAATGTCTTTCCAGTACCTCTACAATAAGAGTTATTATCATGTTGCTATTGTTACTTTAGAAAAGACTGGCAATTTTGGTAACAGTGAGTAGATTATAACAGCCTTTTTGGCTTTGCTGCACAGAAAGGGGTCCAAAAGAAAGTGAAGCCAGCAATGAAGCTTTATGCTATCCTAACATTCTGAGACATTGATTTTCCATGTTTTACTTTAACCATTGCTAGTGTATTTTTTAAAACTTATAATTTATTTGTTTCTTACCAGAAACTCTTTTAAGAATAATATTCACAATGCATGATTTTGAGTCATCTGGCTTTGCTTGGATTTGTAAATAATCACATCCTTTGGATCACCACCATGGAGGGGTTCATCTTCAAAGTTTTTAGGAATAATCACTCATGGATCAGAGTTTCTACATCTATGCTACAAACCATTTGGCCTGCAGTGGCTCGGAGTTTCTGTAGTATCCCTGAAACATAAGTATTATTTTGTGCAGATTTTTTTTCAGTTCAAGGAGTGCAACATAATGTGGAGAGGATGAAACAAGGGTTTGGTGTGAGGATATGAAGATCTTCTGAAGATACGCAGAATGCTGGGATGCTTGTGGACTTGGAACAGAAAAAAAAAACCTGGTTGTTACTGTCCCATTTGAGCACAACAGAAGTGAACTAACCACTGCCCAGATATTTTCCTAGAGAGCATGCTTTTAGGAATCCAAATTATTCAGGGAGTAAAGGAACAGCAATGGTGTGAGGAAAAGATTTCAGGCTTGTGGTTGTTCTCTGGCTCTTTTATTTATTGCAGTAGTACTCAGACTCCCTCCTTGTGTTAACATAATTCACAATGAAAAGAGAGTTCTGTATTTCAAAAATCCAGATAGTGAAGTTATTCTTTTACTTAGTTTTTGGAAAGGATTTTTCTGGAGAAAAATACATTCTTCCCATAAATGTAAGTGATAGAATATCACAGTTAGCTACAGTTAGTTAATACATGAGTACACACAAGCAAAATCACTGTGATTTTTTTGGAAGTTATATATGTCATGCTCTCATTTAAAACATTCTAATTATTTGTCATTGTAGCTATAGAAGTGAGAAAGAAGGCAAAAGAAGACACAATGTACATGGTGTTGTGACATGGATAGCATTTTTTTGTCCTTTATGAATTAGTAAAACATCAAAATGTTCATCATGTGTGTGGAAAAACAAACCGGAGTCTAAGACAGAAAGTGAAAAATACCAAAGAAAAGAAGTGGTACTTTACATTTATGTTTGTTGTTTTTTCAAATAATTTTTCAGCTTTTTATGTACAAACAGTAAAGTACATTCATCTGCAATCATAAAAGCCATCAGTAACTATTATCTTTATGTGATTACTAATCTTTGTCCTCTCTTGAAAATGTCACTACAAGCACTAACACTAAGCTCAACCATGCTGTTATTATGCCTAGGAACGGCATTTCTCAGAAAGTGTTCCCACATAATAGTTTGTGAAGAATACAGAATACCAAAGTTTCAAAATGTCTTCATTTTACAAAATGAGTTTCTATCTTTGCATGTTTTGAAGCTCAGCATTAAATTCTATAGTTTTCTTACTGTCCTTTAAAACCTATGCCCATGTATTTTGACTTTCACAATGGGATATGCTAATCATATGGAAAAGCCTATGTTTTTTTGTTGGTTCTTTTTCTTCATCATGAGATATTTATGTGGTTGTAAAATGGATAAACTGGTGAATATTAACTAACAATAAACTCTTTTTTGCATTTAGCATCTAAGGGTGAAATAACACAATAAAATAAAGCTACATCACAGTTAGAACCTGAAGGATTATTTTTAACTGTTGACATTTATTTTGTGATCACAGAATAGGCTTGACCTGAATGGCTGTGTCATATGCATTGAACACATTTAAGTGCTTTCATGGGCTAGGACTTGTTTCAGAATAGGACATTTCCAGGGAACTACTGGAGGCAACTAAGAAAATAATGCTTCTACTATTTTCCTATTTTGAAAAGCAAATTTCCTGAAGAAGGTACTGAAGATGATATATCTCAAATACACACACCACTGGAAAAATCTTATTTCATCCTTAAGAAAATGGAAATTATACAACCATGATCTTCATATGAAGTATTAAAAAAGAACATATACTGCTCTCAGACTATGAGGTTTTGAGGTTTAATTGTAAAGATACAAAGATGTTCTTGGAGTTAAAGGCAAGCAAATACTAATATTTTCATCTGTTCATTTGGGGCAGTTGGGTAGACTGGGATTATGAAATGATGATGTGAAGAGTCCTTAGTTTAACAAACACATAGCACTGTTTTCCTGACTATTTTGCCTTTTTTTTTTTTTCTTTTATATTCTGAACAGAATATGTTACTACAGGTGTTCATCAGAATAATTATAACAAAGATTCTGAGTAGCAAAAAAAATTTCCCTTCTGCTGCTTGTGCCCAGTTGCAGTTCTGCTACAGAATGACTTTCATTTAAGAATGTGACTTAAGGAATGGTTCAAAAATATGCAAAAGAAGATGTGACAATTTAGGTTGGTAATATTATGTTGACTGATCATAACAGTCTGGTTTTAGGTACCTATGTTAAGTGCATGTTTCTGCAGAACAGTTGATCAGAAGTAGTTCATAGTTTTAAGCACAATTAAAGAGGATGTTACGGTTCATCTCAGGCAGCTATGCTTGTAATGCAAGTTTGCTTCATTTTACATATGCATTAGAAGTTAATTTTAATCTGTAGTATAAATGCCTCAGGCCATCCACAATGTGTGATGATTTATGATTCCAATGTAATCAATAGGATAAATAGATGTGCAGGTATTGCTTATGAGTGAACACTAGAATAACTATATTCAAAATCCCATTTAACCTGTCTATTTAGCACAAACAGAAATTTCACATACTTGTTTTTCTCTAATTCTTCAGTGCCTTAGGAGAAAGCAAAGCAAATGGCAATTTACCGTAACTTTAGCTGGAAGTCCCTTACTCTTCCATTCCCAAAAGTTTCCCATTATTCACTTCTTTTTAAATATGCTTAGCAAATAAATGTTTCCATGTGTTTAAAAATACTGAAAACTGTTTTCACTACTACAAGTTGTCCTGGGTTTCAGAGCTAGGTATTTCAGAGCTTGCTATCAGATTCTGGGATATGTTTTTTTCCTAGTGGTCCTAGAATCACTTTCTACTTGGTCATTCTTCTTTTCATGACCTGCATAGCTATTTTCAACAACTCTTTGAAGAAAATTAATTGCATGGATCCCTAAAAAACCCTTTAATGTCTCTGTGTATGTTACTGGGTTGAGTGGGTTCTTTTCGTCTCTATTGCCAGAAGCTGTCAAAGAAAATAGTCTTGCACAGTAAAAAGATTAAAGACAGCTCAGCACCATAAATTGAACAAGGTAGCACATATAGAGCAGTTTATAATTAAAATATAGGAAAAATCTAAATATAAATTGGAAAGTAAAAATTTGAATGCTCACAATTCTTGTTCTTAAAAAAGTAAATGTTGCTCTTGTAAACCCTAAGGCATTTTTTTTCCTACTTTATTTCCTACAGCAAGAATATTGCTGCCATGTATATTCCTGCTGGTGGAATAAATTTCTACATTGGATTCAAATGCACAGCCCCTTTTATTGCATGCTTTGACTTCTTCAGTACCAACATAGGAGAAAGTGCAAGTTCTTAATAGATGGATACAAATCCCAAAATGCTTCCACTTTTCATAGGCCAAAATGGCATGCTTACTAATTAAAATTACAACTTGAAATCTTTCAACAGCATTTGTACCTTTACTGTTCTTACAAACATTTAGTTGTCTTGGAGACTAGTAAACTACTTACCTTTAACACCATGCTATGTGACAGTATGTTCTATAGATATATTAAAAGTTACTACCCTTTAAGATTTTTTTAAATTCGCAGTCTTCTGTTAATTTCTCACTAAACTTCTAAAGCTTTCACAGACAGGAAAATGGGATATATTGTTCACCCTTCTCTATAGTTTGCTATTATGAGCAAATTCTCATAAAACATTGTGACAGGTGTTTAGAACAAAAAAAAAAAAAACCAAAAACAAAACCCCCAAACAAACAAAAAAACAAACAAAAACCCCCACCCAAAATCAACAACAACAACAAAAAAACCAAACAAAAAACCCCAAATCAAAACAACAACAACAACAAAACCCAAAAAAAACACCCCACAACTATTTTATCTGGTTTACACCTCCTCCAGCTCCAAAAACACCCTGAGATTTTCCTGTCTTTCTTGAAATGTGAATTTTCCCCCATTTCAACATCATTGTTCTCACTCTTCTTTGAACGCCCATAAATTCTGTAATACTATTTCTGAAAAGACATGATGATTGCTAAATAACTGGTATTGTGAAAGGAGACACATGACTGGACTGTATAATCAAAAAACTTTATGCCACTCAGAATGACCATTTACAGTTTCGGTCCCTTGGAGCTCTACCAAGGGTGCTCCAAGAAATGCTTGTTGGAGGGAAGGAATATGCAATGAACTGGCACAGTCACTGGGTGCTACACTTGTATAATTTTCCTAATCAAGTCTCTCAGTTTTTTAGGTTGATGTGCCTGAATGTAGGCTGCTGTCAGAGCTCTGCAAACTCTGGAGTGAAACTGAGCTGTATGCAGCCCTATGTACCCACAATCCATGTAATCGTAGAAGAAATCACTGCTGGTGGGCTAAAAGCAGCCTGTAAAGGACAGCAAATACAAACGTACTGGTGGCCTGTCAAAAGCCACTCAAAACTTTGGCTCATTTCAGCAGAACTGGAAAGAGAAAAAATTATTTATTTCTTTGTGATGTTTTCATCAGCAGTACTTTTTGCATGATTTGATGTAATGAAATTTTCTAAAACCACCAAGGATTACTTGTGTATCTCAGACATATCCAGGACTATGAATATAATTCTGATTTTAATAGTCTCCTAATATTTACAGTTTGTCTAAAAGGCTACTGTTCTTCCACATTAATTAAAATAAAAAAAAAAAGATAATTACTATTTTTAATTGCAAGTGCTTTTTAATGTGTTTTTCTCTGTGTCTCCAAGCTAAGGACTTTTCTGAACCAAGAAAAATTAATAATTTTTGGTCATAATGTGGTTTTTAAAGTTTCACAATTTCATTTTTTTATATGTTTATTCTGTTTTAGCTGTAACAAGAAAGTATCAGACTTAGTGCAACCCTTTGAAGCCCATATGAGTCAAGTTTTGTTTATAAAGCAGATTGATGCAGTTGTAATGCACAAAATTAATTTCCATTACCACCTTACTGTTTTTTCACACACTGTGAAAAAACTTCTCTCTGAAATGCCTATATCCACCAGCATACCTGATACCATGACAGCTGCAAATACTGTTCTCTCAGTGCTTATCTTGCATAAAATCTCAGAGTAACCCAACTTCATTCTGAAGCATGGTTCCTTTGTGCAGGAAGGATAGCTACGTTTTATCCATGACATTTCTCTCTGAGTTAGTTAAGAGTTTTTGCCCTGTTTGTAATTGCAGTTCCTCTTGTCTAATCCTGGAATGATGCAGGCTGAACAAAATGAGACTGTTGTCATCATATGAACCCAATGGACTTGTAGTCATGCGGGCTGAGAAATGTTGCTCCTACAGGATGTCAGTAATGTGTAATCACCCTTTCAGCAGCAAGTTCAAAAAGCTTCTTTGAATGAAAGCCTAAGCTAATGTTTGACTCTAAAAGAACCAACACACAAAGTTTGAGCAGATCACTATGCAGTCTTCTTGTATAAGTTTTTAACATTGAAAGTTATTTGAATCTGTGTTCTCAGGCAGTGGAGACTAATGCATTCTGGTACTGTTTAAGGTGCTCTGATGTTGTGAAATTCAAAGTATGACCGGATTTTATAACATTTTATAACTCAATGCCAGGTGCCTTCCAAAGCTGCTCTGTCATTCCCCTTCTCAGCTAGCCGGGGAGAGAAAATGTAACAAAAGTCTTATGGGTCAAGATAAAGACAGGGAGAGATCACTCACCAGTTACCATAACAGACAAAACAAACTCATCTTGGTGAAATCAGTTTAATTTATTGCCAGTCAAATCAGAGTAGAGTAATGAGAAATAAAAAGCCAAATCTTCAAACACTTTTCCTCCCAAACCTCCCTTCTCTACATCCCCCTCAGCAGTGCAGGGGGATGGGGAATGGGGGCTGTGGTTAGTTTATTTGCCTCTATCGCTCCTCCATCCTCAGGGACAAGACTTGTTCCACTCCTCCTCTGCTCCAGCATGAGATCTCTCCTATGAGAGAAAGTCCTCTGCAAACTTCTCCAACATGAGTCCTTCCCGTGGCATGCACTTCTCAAACTACTCTAATGTGGGTGCCTTTCATGGGATGCAGTCCTTCAGGAAGAATTGCGGCTGTATGGGTCCCACAAGGTCACAAGTCCTGTCAACAGACCTACGCCAAAGTGAGTTTCTCTCTCTGGATCCACAGGTCCTGCCAGGAGCCTGCTCCGCTGCAGGCTTTCCATGGCTCATAGCCTCCTTTGGACTCCAGCATGGGGTCATTCATGCACTGCAGGTGGATCCCTGTTCCACTGTGGACCTCTAGAGATTGCAGGTAGACAATCTGTCTCACCGCAACCTTCACCACAGACTGCAGGAGAATCTCTGCTCTGGGATCTGGAGCAACTCCTCCCCTCCTTTGTCACTGACCTTGATGCCTGCAGTACTCTCTTTGGCTGCCATTGCAGAGGTTTTTTATCCCCTTGTTAAGTCCATTAATTCAAATGTGCTACCATCACTGACAGCCACAGCCTTGGCCAGCAGCAGGTGTGGCCTGGAACTAGTTGGCATTGGCTCCATCAGACATGGGGGAAGTTTCAAGCAGCTTCTCACAAAAGCCACCCTGCCAGCTAAACTTTGCCACACAAACCTAATGCATTGTTTTATGTAAATTTTATTTTTTTATATTGATCATTTAAATGATGGTATAAAAAATAAGATAATAAGTGACAGAAGAAGGGTATGAAGTTAAGTGAAAAATTTAGAAAAAAAATGAGAAGGAAAAATCTAGACATTCACATTTTGAAGTGGAAAAATAAGTTGGGGG
>VXBX01007008.1:126181-140724 GCA_013400415.1 Scytalopus superciliaris | reverse complement strand
AAAGATAGTATATTGGAGGAGAGAAAAAGGGGTGGGGGGGGGGGGGGAGAAATCTGTCCAAAGGTTACTAAAAGGAAAGAGAGTTATTTCTGTTTTAAAAAAGTATTTCTGATTTCCTATGATTTGACAAAGTTGATTTCAGGTGCAGATTTTATACTTTCCTATTGCAAAAGAAGTGATACAAATCTATGGTTTTGAGGAATTTTCATGATTTGAGTACATGAAGACATTTTATAATGTAAATCCTTCACTTTTATAGGCTATGGAGCACAAAGACAAGTTTTTCCCTAAGTTTAAGAACTTTCTCTTTTTATTTGTTTTTAAACACAAATCACATGGAATATACATTTGGAACTGAGAGCAGGACTGAACAAACTGAGAATTATTTATATAAAGTGGAAAAAACATTTTTATGGGTACAAGGAAAGGATCAGGGAAGGATCACGGACATTACAGAAATAGGTTTTGTACGTCAGACCTGACTGTAACTACATTGATGTTTGTTTTCCACTTACTTTTATAAATTTTATAAAATATTTATGCTTGCAGATAGAATAAATTTGATGTCAGAAAATCTGGTCTTCTTACATACAGTTGTTATGGGGGAGAAATGTAGGATCTTGTATAACAATGTAGAGAAACACTGAATTTAATATTCAAAAAATTAGGGAAAAATGATTTCATAGTTAAGCACAGTGGCAAGAAATCCCCCAAAACAGAGAGTTTTATAGTTTTCTTAGGTTACCTACAGGTGTCTTTAAACCACGTGGAAAGTGTCAAAGTATAGCAAGTTTAATTATGTAAGTAACAGATAAGTCATCCATTAACAAGGCTGGCAACTGCAGCAAACTCAGATAATTAGACAAAATTTGGGGATGAAAAAAACCCAAAGGTTTTTTGTTGTTGTTGTTGTTGTTTTTGTTTGTTTTTTTGTCGTTCTTGGTGTTTTTTTTGCTTTTATTGACATATATTGTCTTACTGATATCTACATCTTGTCTTTATTGTNCAAAAAAACCCAAAGAAAAACCCATTTAATTTCTTAGACAAAGGCTGGAGGTGTAACTTTGCTCAAGTTAAGACAGTTTGTGTATTGTGACACAGGAATGGTAGGACATCAATAACACGGGTCCAGTGAACATGGTGCACATACCCTGTTAAATGTTTTCTTAGGAACAAGGAAATTGCAATTGCTTTTACTTACAGTCTTCTGATTTAAATGCTCTCCAAAAGCATAATCCCATCATCTTTCCTAAAATTTTCTAGAGCTTCTGAGAAAGAGCTCATACCTGGCAGTAGATTTCCTATGCCCATCCATATGATGTGAGAGAGACAGAGGTTTGCCTTTCAGCTGACTCCCTTTTTTCCTTGCATACTCTAGGAAGTTTGAAAAGGAAATATATTCAGAAGCTTAGTGTCAGGCTTTTGAGCAGATGTTCTTTCTGCCTATACACCTCTCAGCAGATATATATCTGACTTTTTCTCCCCAATCATCAGCTAAAAGAAAGATATGCACTATCTATACTCTTTTTCCTGCCTGCTATCAAGCTTAAGCCCCATCCTACTCTTTTTTTTTTTTCCATGGAGAGATGAGCCAAGACTTAGAAGAGTAGCCAAAGGCTATGAATTCCTGGAAAAGGACTGAAGTGTCAATACCAAATCAGAAGGGGAAAGGGAAGAGAAGACCCTAAGGATAAATGCATGGTGTAAGAGATAGAGGAGAAACAGGACTGAAGAGTTAATGGCAAAGTATTATTTTAAGTACTGGAGAGTAGAGGAGACAGAGTTTAAGTAAAAAGCATTTAGAAGTGAAATAAATGCATAAACCATAATTATGACTTCAAAAGAAACCTGGATCTTGGACAATTGCATAAAGCTAGCAGTATGGTAGTTGAATGTTTAATTATGTGAAATGTTTGTGTGTTTGCCAGAAGTACCATTTCTGATCCCAAATCTTTTCAGCCATAAATTGCAGCTTTGCAAAGGAATTTTTGTCTCTCAAATACAGCTGTACTACCTAATTGTTAGGGGTCAGTTTCTTGCAGTGAACTTTACTTTGCTGAAACAATTCCATTTTCAATGGAAAGGGCAAGAATCAGACTGCTGACTCTAAATCAGAACAGCTGATACAAAGGGAAACTAAGTGGAAAAAGGAAAGTGAGCAGGGGATTGGGTACTCATTTCATGGGCACAAGCAGGCATCTCCTTAAAATTGGGATGCATAGCTACCTATATGGATTCCATCCAGAAATATGGTGCACTTAGAGAAGGAGTTGCTGGCAAAGGATGGTTCAAGGAAGGAGGGCCGCCTAGAAAACACAAGTAACAGCATAAAACAACCTTTGCCTAAAGATCACAGTATTACAGGATCTATTTACATTCCACTTCAGGCTCTTGAGATGGAAATCTGTACATCTAGACATCTATGAGCAATAGAAGACTGAGGAGGCAGGAGGGATGGGAAGGGTATGTAGAGAGGGATATAGGTGGTGTGAGAAGTGTACTTACCAAAAAGTGGCAGGATAGTGTTCAGTTTTCTCTCGAGCCTGGAGAGATTCAAACTCACATCTGCAGCAGTTTTAGATAATTCCTTAAGCACTGTCATGAAGAATAATTAGATGACATGCATTTACATTATGCAGTGAAAAAGTGAGGCAACTTACCACCATCTATCTCAGTGCTCAGTCCCCAAAAGTAATATATTTGTCTTCCTGAAATTAAATGAATGAACAAATGAACAACTATCATAATAGTTGACATACTGAGCAGAAAAATCTAAAATTTTTCTAAGCAGGAACTGTGACTGAAATGCCTTTTTTCTTGTTTGTGTTGTCTCTGACCATCTCCTTTATATGAAGAAAAAGAGTATCTGATAGCAGTGGATTTAAAGTTATCATTCTCTTACTGATGTGTAAGCTACTCAAGTTCAGAAAAGCATCTTGACACTCTCATGATTTTAATCGAATCCCACTGATGTCAGGGGGATTAATCATGCACTGGAGTGAGGTTTAACAAATAATACTTATCTCTACAGTTTCCAACCAATGGTAGGAAGACTCTACCTTCAGTTGCAAATGGATTAAGGCAAAATGCTTTCAGACATTCAATACTGATTCCTTTTGTGGCAAGCTAATGAGCTCAATCCTCACAAAGTGATCTCAGGACATTATTTTTAAGTTAGGAACTCAGTGGTGTGTGAGCTTTATATGGACAGCTGTTGCTAAGGGGTCACAAAGCCCTGTCAAAACAGCAGTCTTCATCCTCTTTTTTGGAAATCATAAACTGAACAGAATTCACTGCTGAAAAATCTGCAGGCAAGGATTTCACAGCCTGTGTCATTTAAATATCAGTATATTTTGTGCAACCATTTTCCTGTTTGTCTTCACACTTTAGTGCTCTTGCTCCACTCTGTTACTGGTAAAGTAACTTGATCTGGAATGAGCTATACTTTTGCTTATATTCCTTCCCTCCTGTTCCTCATCCCCCAATTATTTTACAAATATCGGTATTTAATTCAGTAGGAAGACTTTGGAAAATTTCTACCATCACTAATTTTGCCTTTCTTGTACAATGTTAGTATGCTAAATGTATCCCATTGGAAGGTTGGCAAAATATGATATATTTGAGAGGAAATTTTTAATTTCTTACATTTCTGTCTTTGTTGTCACTCCAGCTGCATTTTTTTTTCAGCATCTTGAAGGCTATAACCTCCTAGCAAACCACCAAAAAGACCACTAGATCTATAAGTTTATGAGCATGTAGCTGAAATACCAGCTAATTTGAAACATACTGGCAGCAGGCATCAGTCTGGTAGTTATTGTGTGGCAAAAGCAAAAGGTATTGAAATTCTAAGACTTTTATATGCATCTTGTACCTTTTTGGTCAGTAAAATTAACTTCCACCACAGCTTGTCTTCCAGTGGCAAAACACTGTGTGAAAGACCTACTGATCTGTCTTTTATATGAGCCTTTCAGAAGATTCCACTATGATATTTTTTATTCCTTTTTAAATGCACACAGAAAGATTTCTGAGATTAACCATCATAGTTACATACATTAGATTTTATATTAGGACTCTGAGCTATTGCTCAATAACCTGTTAGAATATAGAATTAAGCTGGATACTAGAAAGCAATACAGCGTGCTAAGACAACTTGTGCTCTTCCTCCAAACAACTCAGAGACATGGATTAAATTAAGAAATTTCAATTCCAGCCAGTGACTACTTCATTGCTTTTGATGACATTAATGGGAGGTTATAAACCAGTTCTTCCTTCTGAACTATAGATAAGTTAGTAACTTCTGAGAAATTTTTTTCCTCACCATCTGCCAAGCTTTGTTTGGAATTTTCTTTTACCTTTTCAGCTGAATAATATAATAAATAACTTCAAAATAAGAGCTTTTGCCCACATAGCCAAGTGATTTTTTAAGAAGAGAAAGCTTTAAACCTGAAATTGTCCAGAGACTTCCCTTGAGCATGCTCAGTATCCAGCTTCTAAAAATCAAGTGTTTCCTGATTGTATCATATTTGCACCCAAAATTGCTGATAGGTTTAAAAAAAATCTTTTTCTTTTAAGACACAAGAAATCTATGACCATTATTTTTTTCATACACACTTAAATCCAGAATTACCCATGTTTTCAGTTTTATATGTAACATAGAAGTATTCCAGTGAAGACACTGAAAAGCACGAGTTCAAACATATGAAGTAACTATCTAGAATAACGACTTTTAGTAGTAATATAAATAAATTAAATAAATAAGTAGGCATTAAAATTCTCAGAGACTGTCTGCAATCTGTTAACTGAGGTAAAAATCTTATAATGCCCACTAATAAAATAGAAAAATGCTAGTATTAGTATTATAAACCATTTTCTCAATCATTTAAGGCTGTGAACAAGATGGGATGCATTAATTGGACTTAAGCATGCATTTTGTTACAAAATCTACCAAAATGCAGAGAGGAATCTGAGCGAATAATTTCCTTGCTTTCTTACTGCAGGTCAGAAAGAGATCAGTGAGTGCATTTATGAACAAGATTTCTTTTAAAGATTATGTCTCTACCAAGCATATTTCAAGACTGCATTGAAATACAAGAGAGTCTATTTGTGCCAGCAGATAAGAAATAGAATCATAGAATCATTAAGTTTGGAAAAGACTTCCAAGATCATCAAATCCAACCTCTGATCCAACGCCATGTTCAGTTGTTTCTTGAACAATTCCAGGGATAGTGACTCCATCGCCTCCCTGGGTAGCCCATTCCAATCCCATCCTTCCCATGGAAACATTCTTCCCAATGTCCAAGCCTGAATCTCAGCTTGAGACCATTTCATCTTGTCCTGTCAATAATTGACTAGGAGAAAAGGCTGACCATTTTTTAGCTACAACCTTCTTTCAGATAGTTTTAGAGAGTGGTAAGGTGTCTCCTGAGCCCCCTTTTCCCTTTTCAGGTTAAACAATCCAAGATCCTGGTTTACAGAGGGCATTTCCAAAAAAGGAAGAGGTAGGTATAGATCATACAGTTGCAAACACTTAATTTGTTTTCTTCATCATTCACACAAAAATCCTCTCCTATTTACATTATTGTTTATAAGCAGCCTCTAAATATTATTTTTCCATTTTTGTTTACTTATAGGGCCTTTATAGGGTAGGAAGTGAATGTTTATGTTTTGTGAATCTGTGCCCAAAATTATAATCACCTATAACATCAGTCTTTCTGTTAGTTATCCTAATTTCTTTGTGGGAAGAGACTGCATTTCTCATGTTTGTTTGTTGGTGTATTTTATTTGTTTGTTGGTGAATTTGATTGAAATACTTGAGAACTCACACAGTCAAGGAGGATTTTCACTCCTGGATAAAAAAACAAACAAATGAACAAACAACAAACTCAAAGAAAATATCAGCAAAATAAAACCACTGGGAATCATAGACTGCCTGTGGCAGAAGTTTGCTCCTGGACATGGAAAACAACTTGTTTTTTCCAGAAAGAATCTTGACTCCAGCCATTTTAAGGGCTTGAAAAAAGTGATTTGATGAAAAAAGTACAAAATTGAAACTGAGATCTTGCAAAAGACAGCTGCTGTTATCAATGTAAATACTAAAACCATTGAAAGTTGAAAAATGATAGATGAAGTTCTAGGCATTATCTTTATGCAAGGCAGATTTGGCAGACAGTCTGTGTTTACTTGAAGAGTGATGTATAATTTCATTGTAATGCTGATTCTTCTAAGAACAAAAATAAAGTACAATCTGAATAATTGCCTGCTAATTGAGCTGTCATATATCCAGTGGAAGACATTTGTTTGCTTACTTTTAAGTGCATGCATCTCTGCAAGCACAAATTTGAGAAGTTGAACTAGCTATCAATATGGCAAAAAAATTCATGAAGATAACAATGTTGCAAAGTGAGGAGATACAGACAAAAGATTGGTAAAATACAGGCAAAAATATGGAAAAATTAAAAGAAAGATAACCTGAAAGAGAGATCCAAATTGAAAGTAGAAGACAGTGACACGAAAGAAAGTTCATAAAAGTACAAAGTTAAAAGTTGTTCATAAAAGTAAAAAAGCCTACACAAAAATATGAACAGCTTGTGGAAGCTGAAGAAAAATTATTTAAAAACCAGTTAAAAATAATAAGACCCACCCCATGTCTGAATGCCAAAACATATTTTATACACAGATGCTTAAAATAAATCATAGAATTATAAAATATGTTAAGTTGGAAGGGACCCATCAGGGTCGTCAAGTCTAAATACTAGCCCTGCACAGGACCAACACCAAGAATATGCCTGAGAGCATCATTCAAACATCTCTTGAACTCTGGCAGGCTTGGTCCTGTGACCACTTCCCTGAGGAGCCTGTTCCAGTGCCCACCCACCCTCTGGATGAAAAACACTTTTGTGTATCTAATCTAAACCTTCCCTGACTCAGGGAATTTGACATCATGACCTGTAGGCAACTTTAACTTAAACAGTACTTTACTTTCATTCTCCTTGAAACAGACTTTGAACCAGTACATGGTGTTATTCATGGAAGTCGACATTTTCTTTTGTTTTCTGTTTACACATGTGGAAGTAGAGATTTTTATTGTGACCTACATTACTGATCCAATAACTTATTCAATTATGGTAGCTTCTTAACACTCCAAAATCCAGCAAAGAGTTCGACAAATTATTTCCTAAAGATTTCCTGTCATTATACAGTTCTGCCTAAAATGCACTTTAGACAATCTTTTGTCATAGTTGCTGTGACCACATTCCCGATCATGTTGCTAACCTGACTTTCTATCAAAGATGAAATCGTGTCTTAATATGCATGATCAGCTTTGCACATTCTTCCACATGAGCTATTAATATATGAGCAACATTATTTTCCTGTTGAATTGAAAACAGAGTTTTAAATGTATTTTGTTTTCTATAACTGCAATCCATCACAGCTTAGTATCATTAAATGAATTAATGTCTGTATTTTCCTCAAGGAAAGTTCCAGTGCCTGTATCCTGTTTTCAATGGGGATAGACTTAATTTTCCTCCTAATAGCTAGTATAGTGTTGTGTTTTGGATTTAGTATGAGAATAATATTGATAACACAAGGATATTTCAGTTGTTCCTCAGGAGTGCTTAACCTAGGTCAAGGACTGTTCAGTTCCCCATGCTCTGCCAAGTGAGCAGGTGCACAAAAAGCCAGGAGGGAGCACATACAGAACAGCTGACATGAATAGGCCAAAGGAATGTTCCATACCACAGAACACCATGCTCAATATATAAACTAGAGGGGCTGATTGCTACTTAGGGATGGACTGGAAAATCTTCTCATTTTTATTGTAAATTTAATTTTCTTTGCATTTCTTCCAAGTTCATCATATTCTTCTGATATTTTTTACATAACAAATGTTTCCCAATCTCAAGTTGTAAGTAAATGCTATCTGTGCCTCTATTCCTGTATGCAGCCAGCTTTCTTTTAGGTTCACTCACTAGCCCCTAAGTCCATCTAGAAAACTTGCCTATTAATCTGTCAGATTGTATAATTTGTCTTCTGAGACATTACATCTTCCTCTAGAGCAGGTCACCATGAAAGCAATTTTCTGTTGCTGATCATATATCCCCCACTTGGGAGAGCTTTTTTTTTGGCTTTTTTTTTTTTTTAAGAGGAAGAAGAGACAGGAATAAATTATTACAGCTAGTTTTTTTTTTTTTTTTTAAAAATGCTTTCTTCTTATTTGTAGGATACTAAGTCTGAGGGGATCACAGTTTCAGCATATCCTGGTGTAAGTAGTTGAATACAAATGTGACTGCAACCATGATTCTGAAATAAAAATTTAGAGTAGTGTTGACACCTATTGAAATACAATCAGAGGAAGTGTTACAAATGATCTCCCTTAGGTCATGAAACTTTTGTTTCCAAGATCACGAATTCACAAAAAACATGCATATGAATACAAATACACAAAACTACTAAGGAAATCTTCACAATTTCTGAGGTTTGACAATTTCAGGTGTTTTCTCACTGGACAAACTATGAATAAGTATATATAAATACAGGGACTGTTCAGGAAGAAAAAGGAAGTGCTCCAGCATAAGTAGCAATCAAGGTCAGTTCTATCTCTTATTTGACTGAAATTTGCACATTTTTTAATGTATTTCCATCAACGCAGGTTTGCAGAGGGTCACACAGAGGCTACACTTGTGGCTGTTCTTAACCCTTTCATGTAAATGTGATAAAAACAGAAATGAAAATAATAAATATTCAAATAAAAATATCTTAATTTTTTAAAAAAAATCTATTTGTAACCTGGTCCTTCCAAGACTACTCTAATAAACTAGAAGTCTGACTGTGGTAGATAAAATGGGAAAAGAACTTTTGCTGGTTATGTGGTCCTTCACTTAGAACTTTCACCCAGGTTGGAATGTCAGATACCTCTGTGAATATTAAGTTACTTTTTATTATTTGGTTTAACCTCTCATTTAAATATCTGTATATCTGGCACCAAATACTTCTTAGGGTTGCTGTTGACCTGTTCATTCACCAGTGTAAACATATGCCATCCTCACGCCATGGGTATCACTGAGGGCAAAGAATATTCATTAATTATAAGATATCTTCATATTCTTTAATTATTCAACAGTTGTTACTGGAGGTAATATATATTTCTCTATTTTTTAATGTACCTTCCAGGGTTACTGGCACGCAAAATTTCACAAACAAGATCAAACCATGTGTAGTTTATGTGGAAAGCAGAGTTCCATGATGAAAATTAGTATGTAGTGAAAGTCCATATCACAGCATATCACTCAGAAATCTTTTAAGCTGTACATATGAGGACTTCCATAGTGCCATCTTTTGTTGTGTTCAAATATAATCTTTTAAGCATGAGCTTACTAGTAGGAAAATGGAAGGAGTTTGTTCAAATGGAATTTTTAATGTGCATAGAAACTATCAGCTAAAATAGGAATCAGCAGTGCTTAATTCTGTCCTTGTCTGATGTGGTATTTCATTGAGAAAAATGAATACACTTTTATGTTTAAATATATAGTCAACAATATAAGGATACAAATCTCTTTGATTTTAGAGTAGGACACTCTAAACTTGTTTAGTTAACTTCACATTAGAGAAAATTAGCAGTCAGTCACAGAGCTTAAACAGAGGGTGATATAGCAAAACAAACTCAAAACACAGTTTGATATCACAAATTGCAAGGCACAAAGTAGTCAGCTCTGTCTGTAATTTTACTTTGATTTCTTTTTTTACTTGCTTTCTTCCTCATTTTCTTTTCATAGTGACCCTTTATGACTTAGCTTTTGCTGAGTGTCAACTGAAAACAAAGAGAAAGGAAGAAAAAAAATCATTTTTTTAAGGGATTTGCTTACACTCCTCTCCAGGAGGCAACACTTCTAGACTGAGAAATACTTCTCTAAAGAACTCGGCATTGAGTATTCTTAATCCACTAGATCTTACAATGAACAACTCTCCAAGGAGCTTCCTTCTTTCCATTATAACTTTCTTTTTATTGTGTGAAATATTTGTATATGTGTGTGTGTGTGTGTGTATGTGCTTGTACTCCTAAGGAACAAAGCCAAGACAATGTATGTTCAAAGTCCATCACAGGAGGTGTTTTAGCTATGTGTGTGGTTCATGTAGATAAATAATTTCCTTTCAGATTATTCATTAAAATAACGAAAAGTATTCTCTTTGGACTGATGTATTAGGGTGAGTTGCAGAATGAAGGAAAAATAAGTGAATTTTTGCCTTTTTTTAATTAAAATTATTATTAATACACAATTAATTTACTGAGAAAAGGAAAATAAAATATTCACATTAAAGATGCAAATAATGGATTTTATCTAGCACCCTCATATAATTTTCAGAATATGTTATTATTGGTAAAGATCGGCCACACAAAACCTGTAGATCAGTTTTTCAAACTGTAGGTCTAGTACAGCAGATGACAAATTTAATTATGCCTAGGGCAGTGCACATAGAAGACATAAGACTTTCAGAGCACAGTCTCTTCACAAAAGAGCAGGTAGGACCTTTTTTGCAATCTGATAATGTTATGGTACCAGAGCATTCTCACCTGTCACTGAGATCAACAGACAAGGAACGTAGAGATCATCATTCACCACTCCCCCTCCATTCAACATGCATTAACCCATCTTTAGGATATATGTCACAGGATTCATGGAGTTTTCAAAAGGAATGAGCATGAAGGAGCCAGACATTATATCATATTGTGAAAGAGCTTCTGTGAGTGATGGAAACTCTGCTTTCTAAGTTCGTGTTCATAACAAAGTCTGTATTTTACACCAGAATAGTTTCACACCAGCTTTAGGACTCTGGGAGTCCATAACACTCAGCTGTGGAAACATGTGCCTAACATTCCCCTCTCCTTGATCCACGAATCTCAGTTATTTTTTCATATTGGTATACAACTGGTGCTTCTCCTAGGTCATTGCAACTTTGCCTAATTTATTCCCTTCTGATATCTATGTGACATCAGTTTGACCTCACTCAGTCCACAGTGGTGTTTTGTTAAATATAGCTGGAAAAATTCACTTTGAAAAGAATCAGTAAGTTAAATGTCTACACCCAAAATAATTATTTGGTTGATAGCTGTGATCCAAGTCTCACAGGGCCATTTCACTCAAAATCGAAATTTGCAGTTAAACACAGGAAAAAAAAATGGGATTTTAAATATACAGTTTTATTTTGTACTTTTGTTAAGGTAATATATCCCCCCATGCACATTGTTCTTGCTCTTCTGAACAGTATTTGTGTGTCAGAACTTGGAATTTGAATTCCTAGTTAAGTACAAAAATGCTTTTGTTTCCTTGGACTAAGTGAATTAGCCAGGTTTTCAAAATACGATTTTGGCAGAGCAGAAATATCTTAGATTAAAGCCTGAACCTTTGGATTATCCCTTCCTTAGCTGTTTGCAGAATGGAATAAATGTATATACTAGATAAAGTATAAAATATCCATAATTTGTCTTATACAAAAAAAAAAAAAAAGTCCTCTTTGGAGTATTATTTGTCAAAAACTGACCCTTGTTATTTTTACTTCATTACATACATATCAGTTTTCAACAAGAAAAATAACATATTAAGAACACTCAACAAAAATCAAGGAAACTCAAAGAGTTTCATTAAGAATCTGAACATGAAATGTCAGTTTATTTTGAGGATCTAAGACCCACAAGTAAGGAGTGCACAAAAAAATGAATTTTCATTCCCTTCTTTGTGTTATGCTGTTGTTGCAAAATGTTAAAATTACAATACTAAACATTTTCTATTGTCAAGAAAATCATGGCATTTTACTGACAAGAGCATAAGGTCAGCGACTTGGCTGTTACTGTATTTTAACAAGTGACTACATACCACGAGTCTCAACGATCACCTCTGTGCTTGCACCAGTATTTTAATTTTGACTAATTCACATTCACTGTGGTCAGGACCATGCTGAATCCTTACACAATTGCTGCACATTTGTGATTCTGCAACTACAGACCAGTGTTTAAATAACTGCTGTCTGTATTCTACCCCTTCAGCCTCACTGGGACTATTTCCACCTAACCTGACTGTGACAATACATTTGGTTGCACATAAGGGAGAACAGGTTAATGTGAAATCATGTGGCATAGCAGCAGAAAGAGGAGTAGGGTTATGTGAACTTTTTTAACTCTTCAGATAATATTCTTTACTCATTGAACAAGTTTATGCTTCTGATTGTTTCAAAGAAAACAGCTGCTGTAGTTTGAATTACACTTGTAGAAACTAAGCACAGCTTTTCAAGAGGCAAGAAACAACTCTGGGAGAAAGCATAGCAGAGCTTGCCCAAAACATGCCTTAGTTTGTCTTATAGACATGCAGAGTACAAAAATTTCTTACACATTTTAACATCATTTCTAACATCTCAGTTAAATGATTTTTTTTCTCCTAGGACACCCGTCCCTTTGAAGAAAGGTCTTCTGGATTTGAAGTCAGGACAAATGTGAGCCACAGAAAAGGAAAATGTGGCATTAACACAAGTTAGCTTCTACTGGAACTCTTAAGTGAGAGGAAAAAGAACATTACTTTTAAGCAACTAATTTGTCCTATGAGAAGGGAAATGTATAAATAAACCTAGTATATTCACACTTCTCCCAAAAAAGTCCCACTAAATTTCTTATTAAAGATCATTGTCTTCATAATATGAAAGTGATCAAATGGTTGACATTTAACATGGGTAGTCCCTAATTGTGCAGTGATTGAAATCATTATACAAGGAAGTGGATTATTAATACATTAGTACACATTTGGTTTGCTTGGTGGGAGAATCTTAGCAAAATGGTCTGTATCATGGTGAAATGCAAACAGGAAAGATGGCAAAACTGAGGAACAAAGTGAAGGCACTGGTGCAAAACTACATACTCTTCTCTTTACTTTCTCACTGCAACTTTCCATTTCAGTACCTTTACTGTACACTGGTCAGTAATTAATTTATTAGCAAGGCACAAATTTAATTTTCAGTACAAAGAAATCTACAGCTTCATCAAAACTCTGAAAAGTACATGTATAAGTATCTGCAAATTAGAATGATACAAATTAGATATTTATGCCTTCCTTTTCAAATAATGTATACATCTTGAGTAATTTTCATTTTAACCAATTATTTTAGAATATGTACGTTCCCATTCCCCTTTCTAAACTCTATTGTTTCAAAGCCAAGAAGGTAAAAATAGACTAAAATCTTTAAAATATTTTCTCTTATGTAAAACAAGAAAAAAAATCCAAATTGTAGGTATTTCATTACTGCAGCCAGTATCTCTGTAATATCCTTTTGTAAGACATGGGTAGAAGAAGCTAGACAGTATCAGCTAGGCATATTTAATTTTCTTCAAGAGGGTGATAGAAAAACATACTGAGACACTGTCTTAAAAGTAAATGAATGAATGGCACACCACAGATTTTGTTTATTATTTTAAGAAGCAGTGCACAACCTTCAGGACACTCTACCAAGAGAGTGGTAGGAGTTCATGGTAATGTCAACTAAGATGAATCCTTGAAGTTTACAAAACTTTTGACTGTGAGGTTCAGAAATAAAGAAAATAAAGTAAATACATCACAAGCCTGTAAGATGCCTCATGCATAAAACGTCACCTTTAAAATATCAAATTGAAACAAAATATTCACTCACAAAACAAAATCCACAGTAAAAAAAAGGAACTTATTTTCATTAAATACCTTAGTTAAAGATTCAATATATACTTATTATTAAATAATGTTTATCTATAAGGAAGCTTTTTATCAAGACAAGCATGTAATAGATTCTGGCAACTCATATTAGAGAATTTGGAAAAATATAGTAGTATTTCAAATATTCATGTAATACAGACCTATCATAAAAGCTTTCACATTAACACTAATATCTCTGATTATGATAGAAAAAGAAAAGACCTAGTGTAGGTAACAACATAAAACTATGTAATTTGTGTAATTTTTCCTTAATTGATCAGGTTTGTTTACATTCCTTATCAATGTTTTAAAGGGTAATAGCCTGCTTCTACAAGAATATAAAATACTTATTAGATCAAGTGGAAACATAGTACTATCTGAAGAAAGCATCACCATGGTTCCCATTCTTTGATCTTAGTTTCTTAGCTTGAAGCTGTAGGAATTCCCACAGCTGTTGCAAAATTTGAACCCAAGAACCAGTAAATGTAGATTTCTTTTTATTGCAAGATTTCAGTTATTTACTTATTGAACATCACCAAAAACAAAGTGTCTCATTTGTCACTTTTTTTTTGCATGGATCTAGCTGCTACAAAAGACAAAGTTCATTCAGCAAAATGCAAATTTCTCTAAATAAGTTAGATTCCTTTTTCAGTCTGTAAAACAAACAGGCATTTTTAGGTAGCTGTTTTAAAAAGAAGCCTATATTGGCCAGATGTTTAAAATAAGGTAAAATGAACCAGACCCAGACTTTCGTTTGAAATTGATCTATCAGGTGGTGAAAAATACCAGATTTTTTTTTTTTTTTTTTTTTTAGCCTTTTAGAAGGATTGTATTTTT
>VXBX01007008.1:97735-126175 GCA_013400415.1 Scytalopus superciliaris | reverse complement strand
TTTTTTTTTTTTTAGCACTTTAGAAGGATGGTATATTTTTAACACTTGATTCAGTTCCGGCCTTTTTGCTTCTACTCTCACTAGTGCACCCTGTGTTACTTCCCACCAGCATGTCCTCACTATTTCACTTCATTTTATTGTTCCTGTTACTGATATTTGATATATGACTTTCAATCAGTCCATAGGAAGAAGGGTGAGAATTATTCAGAAGATAGTTTATTCTGGTGAAGACTGAAAATGTTTGCATTGATTTGCCACATTAGGTGTTACATTATATTGTAGACTTAGCTGTGTTTGTGGAAGAAAAGTTCACTATGACTTGGCAATGTGCACTTGCAGCCAAGAAGGTCAGCTGTATCCTGAGCTGCATCCAAAGTGGCACAGCCAACAGGTCACAAGAATTGATTCTCCCCCTCTGCTCTGCTCTTGTGAGACACCACCTGAAGTACTGCATCCAGCTCTAGGGCCCATAACACAAGAAATATATAGACATGATAGAATGAGTCCAGACTAAAGTCAGTGAGTGGATGACTGTCCTCTGAAGACAGGCTAAGAGAGTTGGGGTTGATCAGCCTGGAGAAGAAAGCACTCCAGGGAGACCTTATATCCTTCCAGTACCTCAGGGAGGCCAACAGGGAGGTTGGAGAAGGACTTTTCATAAGGGTATGTAGCGATGGGACAAAAGGAAATGGCCTTAAGCTGAAGGAGGGAAGGTTTAGATTAGATATTACAAAGAAATTCGTTCCTGTGAAGGTGGTAAGGCACTGAACTCTGAGATTGCTCAGAGAAGCTGTGGACTCCTCATCCCTGGAGTTGTTCAAAACTAGGCTGAATGGGGCTCTGAGTAACTTGGTCAATTGGAAGGCTCCCTGCTCATGGCAGAGAGGTTGGAACTAGACGATTTTTAAAGTCCCTTCCAACCAAAACTATTGGTGAATCTATTGCTCTATGATTCTCCTTTGCTATTCTTACACACACAGATTTTACTTTAACTATTAAGTTGTCTTTATCTAAATGCTCAAGGTTTGGTCTTTTGCTCTACTACCCCAATCCCACTGATGAGGAGCAGGAGAAGGGATATGCAGTACCTAGCTACCCACCTATTCTTGTCCTCCATAACTTAGAAACTTGAGCTGGGATTCTCAGTAGCACACTATTAAAACACCAGTGCCTGAGTTTACATGATCTCTTGACGGAGTTCAGGTTTTTCTTACCTTTTTCTTACTTTTTTCTTGTTTTCATCTAAACATAAACCCATGGAACTCAATGGGTAATTATTTATTTAAAACGCACCTGTTTTAAGTTATATTCTCCTGCTAATTCACATGATAATACCATCAGGACGTAAGTTATGTCTCATTGAATTTTCTTTGCAATGGTTGACCTAAACTGTAAGGATGAGTCAAAATTTTCTTGACAGGATTAACTATCACAGTTATGACCTTGCTGGAAATTTTGAGTTATCTCTGATTTCTTCTCTGTATTTCTGCTTAACAGTTTTGCCTTGGTTCAAACTCTGTGCAGAAATCTCTCTCAAGCTCTCCAGATGTCAGGAATTAGTCAGTTAAGAGGTCAGAGTTCTAAGAAAAACAACTGTATTTTAGAGTGCTCTTCCTCTTTCCAGTACTGCCCATGTTGCATGAAATTAGCTTCTGACTCCATTTGTAGGCCTAACTCTTTTATTCTAGTTGTACATTTAGGTGTCAGGAAATGTTGTTCTCTTTTACTACAGCATAACTTGATGAGACTGCTCTTTTGAATTTTTTTTTTTCCCCCCACAGTTTTGTTTTTTTTTTTTTTTTCTTTCAAATATCTTTCATCTGGAATAAGAATCTTCATATAGATGATTGTGTTTAGGAAAAAATACTGAATTCCATACTTACTCCCTTTCAAGTCTGGAAACTAACTTCTGCAAAAAGTACCCTTTTATTTATTCATCAATTTTGTGTTTCATGGAGGTATTCCTTTTGCTCATCCATCAAAACAGGTTTTGCTAGCTGATTCCTTCTCTCTGATGTCACAGAACTCTCTGAAATGGTGGAAGCATTTAGTGTCTACAAGGAACAGCACAACATTCATTACAGAATATGACTCATTCACTGTTACTGCTACTCTTAAGGAGTTCTTTAAGAGCTGAAAGAGCCTTGCTGTAAAAGGAATAACCCAAGTAAGAAAAAGTTGTTAAAGCAATATCTTGGGAAAAGTGATATGGAAAACAGACAATTTCCTTTACTTGATGAATGTATTGTTTCACTAAATTGCTTCAGGTTTTTTGATTTGATTTTGAAGGAGCTTTTTAGTCACTATTAATGCTTTATACTGTCAAAATAAGCCTCAAAAAGTAAATCAAATATAACCCAACCTCTTGTGAGAAGTGCTGAAATTGAGCATTATTTTTACACCTCAAAAACAACAAATAAGCATTTAATATAGAAATTTCTTTGTGGAAACAATTATATATTAACACGTGGGCAACAAATCAATCATATTTTTTTTTCTGGGGCAGTATACTGCTGTTTCACTTTTTGGGACAAATTATTGTGTTCTTTCATGTTACTTAACCATTAGCAAAGATATCTCTGCCTTTGTGACAGTACTAACAAATATTTTGTCCTCTTGGATAAGGCAAATCTAGCAGTACATAAGTTCTTCCTGCCTCCATGCTTGTTGTCTAATTTCAAAATGTAGTTCTATATATGATATAAAAGCATGTCTGGAGCCTGTGACAAGACTTAGTGACCATACTGATTAGCTTATTAGCTGAAATTAGTGTCCTTGATCACTGTGTGCAGTAGTACCTGAGAAGAACAGGTGCAGTCTATTATTATAAGTCTCCGGATGTCAGTGGAGAACTTACTTGGGGAAGCTTTTAGTTGGTCACTCATGCTGCCAGCACCTTCATTCTCATATGAAGTATGATTTGGCATGGGAATACCCAACCAAACAAGTAGCTCATGTTTTCAGGCCCTGAGGACCTAGCTAATTATTGTAAGGTAGTATTTTATGTGATCCTGGAAAGCAGTCCACAAACAACCTGTGATATATATCAGGCTCCTACTGCTGATAGTGGGTGCAGCTGACTAGTGCACATTTTCAGATGGACTGGTTTGCTGGTCAGAAAAAAATCTTTTGACTTCCAGCATAACAGACTTCCTGAATGTAATCATGCACAGGACAGTGCTATAATGCAACAAAGAGTTTTGAGTTGATATGTATTAGTACAATTGCCTAGAATTCTATTCTAGAAACTTTTTGGAGGAATTGAGCAGGGTGAAGACAGAGAGTGGAAGGACTTTGCAATATTCCAAGGCAAACTGTAATAGTGGATGCTTTAGACTTCTTTACCGCCGGCGGCTGTGGCCGAGTGGGTAAAGCCGCCGCCCCTGCATCCGTGTTCCTTCTCGGAAGGACGCCGGTTCGAGTCCTGCGGGTCTCGCTCTGCCAACTTCGTCCGGGCTTGCCCCGGCCAAGGCTAGGGAGCGTCCCAGGGCTAAAGGGGGTGGGGCCAGTTCCACGCACGCTGAGCTCCACGTAATAAATCCATTCGCGCAGGCATAAAAAAGCATCGTCGTTAGCGACGGCTAGCCACACACACACACACAGACTTCTTTACCTTTACTATAACTTAAATTTACCTTAGTTTCTTTTTCTCCTTTATCAACTTCGGTGCTGGTTTTGGCTGGGGTAAAGCTAATTTTCTTCACAGTGTCTGGTATGGAGCTGTGTTTTGGATTTGTGTTAAACACAGGGTTGATAATATAGAGATGTTTTTATTATTACTGAGCAGAGCTTACACAGAACTGAGGCTTTTTCTGCTTTTCCTACTGCCATGCTGGCAAAGAGGCTGGGGGTGCATGGGAAGTTGGGAGGAGACACAGTTGGGACATCTGAGCCCCACTGACAAAAGGCATATTCTATACCATGTGACATCATGCTTAGTATATAAACTGGGGAGAAGTAGGATGAAGGGGGCAATGTCTGGAGTGATGTAACTTGTCTTCCCAAGTAACCATTAAGCACAATAAACCCCTGCTCTTCTGGAGATGGCTTGAACACCTGCCTGACCATGGGAAGCAGTGAATTAGTTCCTTGTTTTCACTTTGCTCATGTGTGTGACTTTTGCTTTCCCTATTAAACTATCTTAATTTCAAGCCATGAGTTTTCTAGGTTTTACCTTTCTGTTTCTCTTCCTGATCTTGTGGGTAGGGGAGTGAGTGTGGTTAGGGGAGTGAGTGAATGGCTGTGTGGGGCTTGGTTGCTGTCTAGGAGTAAACCACCACAGCTTCCTATTACCCAGTGTTGAAATAGATTAGTATTTAATCATGAACCTATGTACTCAAGGAAATCACAAATAGGGAAAGAACCCTTCCAACTAGCAAGTCACTCAGTTTTTGTGACATTGAAATACTGTTTTCTACAATGTCTCTTATCGAGACGAGATTTGTGGCCCTGCACACTTTGGCCACCACACGTTCCTTAGCAGTCATTTTAACAGTGTAATCACATCTTATTGTCAGAAAGTTTATACAGACATTCAAACACAATGTTTCTCCTGAACTTTCATTCTTACCCCCTTACATCACTGATACCACTTGAAATAATATTTGCTTCTTTTTTGTGGGTGTATGAAGCTTCACATGACAGTATCTCCTCTTTTATAAACTGTAAAGCTAATTATGGGTATAATGCTCAAGTAAATGAATCATTGATTAATCCTTAAACTTATTTTTTCTTGGAACTGTGGCCAAGAGTGAATATTTCCCAAGCAATGTCCTCATTAGCTGATGGAGTGGTACAAGAGAAATTAACCTGTACAGAAAAACTGTTGATGTTGAGGACCTGATGTTCACACTGGATTCTTTCTAAAGCATGACTTCAGAATTACTGTGATTATGCAGACTCAAACCCCTTGAGATTGCATCTATCTTCCCAATCAACATTATGTGAAAGGAACTCATTTTTGTGTTCTGATATTGCTCCATTATGCACATCAGAGAGCATTAAGTGGGGATGGGAGACATATTGCTTCAAAACTACACCCTTGTCTAATCTAAAACCACAATGTAGATGCAGCTGGTTCCAACGTACCTAAATTTGAATTCAAACAGTGACTGCCACAAAACTGTACATCACAAATGAGATCATACATTTGGTCTATGACTTATTATCTCTGCAACTCAATGTGCCCTTGTCATGACTCACTGTGGCCATTGGAAAGACCAAATTCCAACTGAAGTATCCCAAGGGCTTTTTTGCAAGAATTATTTTTTATTTAATACCCTTGCAATAGGTTATATATTCTCAAATGTATTCTGTTGCAACATCTCCATTCTGAACCTCACATAAAGTGCAATTTTTTTAGTAATGGTAAAGATAATTAGCCATTGAAACAGTGTACCTAAGGTCATGATAAATTCTCCAAAATGTGAAGTTTTAAAATTGAGAATAGATTTATTTCTCAAGTAGAGGGCTTTGCTCATCCTAAAGTTATATAGAAATCACTTGTTAAAATTCTATGGTCTGTAGTATGCAGGAGGTCAGACTAAATGATCGTTATAGTTCCTGCTGGTCTTAAATTTATGGAACTGTGAAACACTTTGATATTTTATGTGCATATTATTAATTCTCTTTCCATGGAGGTTTTCATAACACCTCCCAAAAGAATTTAGTATTATCTCTGAATTTCATTTACATCCTGTAAATTCAGCTGAATATGTTGCCATTTATCAGTGCACTGTTTGCAGTGCTTCAGCAAGATTTCATTCTGTGTGACAGTGTTCATATCCATGCCAATTTGAATTAATTTTGTAAGGAGGATTTCATTTGACACTGTATCAAATGTTTTAATAAAAGTTAGATATATCACATCTACTTCATTGTCCTCATCAACTGGTTTTGTCACTTTATCAAAACAAAGTATTCCTGTTTGTCTGGAATGATTTGTACCTTGCTAAGTTATTTCCAATTTTGAGCATGGATCACCAAGCGAGAAGTGCTAAAGGGTGTATAGATGTTTTCTTTACAAACCAAAACTTCAAAAATGTAAGAGGAGATGAACCTCACAAAATTTGTGAATTCGGAATACAGACATATTTTGTGCCTACTCACCTCCTACAGCTGACAAACCTGCTTATTTCTCCAAGTTCTGAAGATACTCAGAAATGGCTATTGTCCATAAAAGTGGTCAGAGATTTACCGTGATTTAGTTTGTCTAACAAAGTAGTATGAGTAATATACATATTTTCATTTACGTTGCACACAGATAATCATGGGGTTAAGCTTTAATATGGCTGCCTTATGAAAATATTTTTAGTCATAAATTCCATCTTTCACATCCCTGAATGTACAATAAACCAGAGTACTGGTGTCTCCAAGGTTCACTGGCTATCTCTCAGGCTCTAAAAAGGGCTGTATAAAAACTGAGACTAAGACTATGTAAATAAATCCAAACTCTCACACATCTGCATTAAAAAGACCAAAAAACAGAAAAAAAAGAGTACAACTCTGCTAAGAGTTACATATTTGTTCTAAACTTCGTTTTGTCTCTCTCAGAGTGAAATAGAACCTGTTGAAGATAGGGCTCTGAGATCATCTGTATCCCATGCCAGTATACAGGTGCACAAAAGTTATGAACTGAAAAGGAACATAATGACAAAAATCTATGCTCAGGAATTCATCAAATGTCTTTTAATTTTGTTTTCCTCTAGAATTTAGTCATATTTAAAAATAATAATGGCTCCAAAACAGAATTGTCTTCATCTGGATAGATTCATAAAATGGACAGCTCAGTAAGTAATCATGTTATTCACACATATGAATATTGTAAAACCACTGGCTGCTGGTAGCTATGATGGGGTGTGAATTGTCTGAAATAGACTGATGCACAAAGGCACTTCCAAAAATCCATTGAGTAGAGTCTGTTAATGCAAACAGAAAGAAAAGAAATGTTGGGATAAAATTAACTATTAATACAGGAGCCTCTGTATTTATTTGAAATCACTGGCTGCTTCTTAGAGCCAATACAAGATTTTGTTCTTATCTGCTGTCCCTTGCAAGGATACATGATTGCTATGACATTAAGCTCTTACTTCTTTATAAGAAGCTTTGAGAGGAAACTCAGCAAAATATGACAGAATGCAAACCATGGATCATATTCCATCATTGGTTATACACAAACTTGGGGGTTCTTTAATTTTGCTATATATAAAGTTGCAAGAGTGGATGAAAAAAAAGGTTAGTAAAATCTTATGAGTTCCTTCTTCCTGTCTTTTACCTTTGTCTACTCTCTGAAAATTTTTGATAATTACACTGTATTTACTTCCTTATTTAGTTCATTAATATCTAGTAAAGGATATTGTCTTGCACTGAAATATGGGATTTTATAAATTACCTCATAAATCATGAGTTGTCATAGATCATAAGTTACCACAATTAAGCTTTTTCTGTAATTCAAAAATTAGTGACCCTGTTTTTCTTGGTTTGGCTTAGGCTGTTGTGAACTATTTTCTAAGTAAAATAATTGAACTTCTTCAATAGTTTCTAAAGTAAAATAATTGAATGCATTCTAAATTGATCATTCCTTTTTTATGTAGTAGCTACATAAGAACATATTCACATTCTCAAAACAACTTACAGTTATTTTGATTTTATTAGAGAAACTCTCATTATTTCACTCTGATATCCCACCATAATCTTTTAGCTTCCTTGACCTTTCTCATCTCAGCCTCATTTGCTTAGGTCCCTTGGCTGCTTCTGCAAGATTTGTTGGTCATATATCTAATCTCCTGCAGGGCCTGTCCATTCAACAGGCTGTTCAGCATCACACATAAAAAATACCCAACTAGTGAACTGAATTTTCATTTACTGTTTCTATTTATAGATCAGCAGCCAAAATCAGAATCTCCTTGGTGCTGGATTCTTAAGTCTTCAATAATCCAGGAAAAATATAGGAAATTAACTTCCTGAAGTAATTTTTTTCTCCTCAGTTTGTACCTATTTCAGTGAGGCTATTACCATATGTAAGCACAGTTACAGATATAGGATAATGTGATCTTTTGCACACTACAAATTTCTACCAGCTTCAAATCAGTAAATATCCCAGTGAGTATTCACTTTGGCTTGATATTGCTCTTTGTAATAGTAATGGGAAAATTGTATTGATTTCAAAGATTCAAGAACAGACCTCATTTTTGTATGATTTAATGAAACAGAAAAACATTCTTTATTTAAAAAAAATATGCTCTTTACAAAAGCAACCACAATCTTTAACTCCTCACCGCTGATGCGTCCTGGTACATCTTGGTCCAACATAAATCTCTCCTGTGTTTTCATCTCCTGCTTTTCCAAGACAAAAAGGGAACCTGAGGGGTTTTGGTTACTGCAATAGGTCTAGGTTTACTTGGAATTCACAGATTTAATATTTAAAATTAGAAATACTTTGTTAGTAATCTTGTGTGCTTGCAGTGTGTGTGTGTGTGTTTGTGTGTGTGTGTGTGTACAAAAATATGTATACTCCTATGACAAAATAACCATCTGTTTTACCATTTATTTGTGACATGAGACTAAACTTTACATCTCAAAATGGACAAAACTGGTTCTTCTCCTACTGTCTTCTACATTTTAACAAAAATGTTGAATGGAAATATTTTCAAAGCAAAAGAAATGCATTTGCATAGCCACTCTTCCAAATCCTGGTCTATTTATCTGTGGTCATACACAAACTACATGTAAAAAGGATATATAGTTTCAAAATTAACTGCATGATCTGAATGTATACCATGCTCTGCAGATCTCTGCTCACACTGCCATTTTTGTTCACATATTTGGCACTAGAACTTGCAAGAAGTTTCTGAGTAACATCAGAGTGGGTCATTTCTGCAATGTCATACATCCTGGGAGGAAAAAAAAATTAGTCCAGAGGAATAGTAACTGTGTAAGTAACTCTGTAAGTTAAGGATGGTAAGACATAAGTGTTCCTAAGTATCGTGGATTCAGCATATGGGGAAGGTGAAAGCAAATGATAATATGTGTTGAAGAGGTTTATATATAACTGAACTATTTCTTGAAATAATATAATTAACTAGTTGTGAAAGCCCTGTATTATTCTAGAGATATTGGTTAGCATATCATTCAATGAAACTATACTATTAAGTATAAATTTCACTGAAGAGAGTTAATTCAGATCTGCAAATTTCAGGAAGAGGCAATTTATTGTCATGTAATACTGGTTGTCAATGTTTGTATACATCTGCAGCATATGAGAATGTCTGACTCTACCTTGCACAGTACCATTAAACTTGAAGATCACTGTGTACTATAGAAGGACTAAGCTCTACAAGTTGTTTTATATATATTGAGCTCATCTTAACCAGCATAAGTTCAAGGGAGAAATATAAAAGTAGGGGCATGCCATATGTACCCACAAATGAGCATGCAGGTTAAAGTTTATGAGTAAGAATGCAGCTTGCAGTTTTCTGGATTGCATTTGACAGTGGAATCTTCTTTTTTAGTTTTATTTGGGGGGATATTAAGTTTTTTTGAATTTCAGTTGGAGATAAAAAATGAGCAGAGAGAAAGTCTGGTAATTTTTATACTCATAAATCTTTTTTTCTGAATTGGCTTAGTATCTACATCTTGGGTTATGAGACTTACTTTACAAACACAATTTCATTTTAAAGAGAAATTTGTGTTTGTCAGATAGTTCTCCAGGGTCTTTTCCTATTAACTTCATAAAGAAGTCCTCAGACTTTTCAGAACTGCATATTCTGTGAACAAATTCTGGGAAAGCGTTCTCAGCAGGCTTGTCCTTGAGGTGTAGTTTGTTGACTTCCATTTTAGAATCCTTTCTGCAAAATCTTTTTCTTTTCCCTACATCAGCTCTCTTAGTAGGTGAATACAAGCTCTTTCTCTCACTCTGCACTATAGAATTACCTGTGAGATGACAACCTAACATGACCAACATCTTAAAATTTTTCAGTCCAGTAGATTGGTAGAAGGGTTACAAGTTCCTTTTTGCATGCACTTTTGGTTTCCCATTTAAAATTGCATTATTAAGAACCCCTCCATATATAACAAGAATCCCAAACTACTTGTCTGGTTTATCTGGGAATGGCTGGAATCCTTTGTACTATGTGTGCTCAAGTTAAGAAGTTAACGGGAATGATATGTTACTACCAAAATGCATGAATGAAGGATAAGCTATCACAGAATCACAGCATATGCCGAGTTGGAAGGGACCCTTAAGGATCATCAAGGCCAACTCTTAGCCCTACACAGGACCATCCACAAAAATCACACCATGTGCCTGAGAGTGTTGTCTGCTTCTTGAACTCTGTCAGGCTTGATGCTGTGACCACTTCCCTGGGGCGCCTGTTCCAGTGCCCAACCACCCTCTCGGGGACGAACGTTTTTTTAATATCCAACCTAAACCTCCTCTGACACAACTTCAGGCCATTTTCTCAGGTCCTGCCACTAGTCACCACAGAGAAGAGATCAGTGCCAACCCCTCCTCTTCCTCTCACAAGGAAGTTGTAACTGCAATGAGGTCTCCCATCAGTCTCCTCTCCTCCAGGCTGAACAGACCAAGTGACTTCAGCCATTCCTCACACATCTTCCCCTCAAGGCCCTTCACCATCTTCATTGCTCTCCTTTGGACACTCTCTAACAGCTTAAATTCTTTCATACATTGCAGCTCTCAAAACTGCACACAATATTCAAGGTGAGGCCGCCCCAGAGCAGAGCAGGACAATCCCCTCCCTCGACCAGATGGTGATGCTTTGCCTGACGCCCCCCAGGACACGGTTGTCCCTTCTGGCTGCCAGGGCACTGCTGACTCATATTCAACCTGCTGTTGACCAGGATCCCCAGGTCCCTTTCTATGGCACTGCTTTCTAGCATCTCATTCCCCAGTCTGTATTGAACATCCAGGGTTGCCCCATCCCATGTGCAGAATCCAGCACTTTCCTTGTTGATTTTAATATGGTTGGTGATTGCCCAACCCTCTGATTTGTCCAGGTCTCTCTGAAGGGCCTCCATGCCTTCAAGGGAGTCAACAGCTCCTTTTAGACTAGAAAGGTACCTAATGAACTTGAGCTAAAATGATCCATGAATGTGAGGAACAGGTTTGCCAGCAAATGATAAGGTAGCATGAACAGAGGAAAGCACTCAGACAATCTGAGGTACTGCCCTGCCTTCTACACATTGATTTCTAAAGTGGAATTCTTCAAAGCTGTTTCAGCACAGCACTCAGTCCTGTTAAGAGGTGCTTTTCTTCAAACCACTGGAATTTCCCTGTAGTGATTTCAGTCAGAAGTGGAAATGCTACTAATCCCCTGACACAGAAGCCAGCAGAAGTAAGATCAAGTCTAGGTCATTCATGTATTAGCTGGAAGAGAAAGAAGACAAAGAGCACAGTGAGGAGAGTAAGAAGGAAAACTGTTCAATCTCTTCTGCTCCTTCAGTAAGGCAAGGACAAAAGGGCAAAAAAGGAAAGCTGTGAAGGATTGGTCATCCTCTTCAGTCTGCTCTTGGAGAGAGCTGCTATGTGTTGCCTCTCCTCCCCCCTCCCAACTCTTCAGTTTTGGCTGGCCCCAGGACTAGGAGCAAGCTCCTTGCAACCAGAGCTTCTATTGGAAACAGAAGTTCCATCTGCTGAGGGTTTATAGGACTGGACCCGTAATTTGCTCAATTACTAGTGTAAAGAAAACCATAGGGAACCTGAATAACAGCAACTTCTAACCAAGCACATTTGCACTTCATCTGAAACTCGGTATGATTTATCAGGATCACACCCCCTCCTTCTCCAGGATCTAAAGCAATTTGTGTAGCTTAAGTCAACTATTAAATGTATAACTAGGAGATAAAATCACAAACCCAGATCTAATTGGTATAGCTTAAATTAAGTTTTACATTTATTGCTGGGAGATAAAATTTGGATAGAATAACTATTACAACAGAATTAAGTAAAAGAAAATAGATATGGTGTGGGACCTATAGTGACTTTTATTTAAAACACATGCAGCTGGAGGCAGCAGTCTGCAGAAAACATTTGATCCTACTGCACTGTAATGGCCATTTGCTACAGCAACACCCTACTGAGTAGTGAAGCAAAAATGCTAAATCTGAAATGCAATGATGATTTTGGAAAATATATAAGGACAAAGGAAATTCAGTCAATAATGCAGACTGGTTATGTGTCCAGAATACTGCAAGAATTAGTCTTCCAAGAAAGACTTTTCTATAGGCAAAATTTTTTATGAAAGTTTAAAAATACAGTCTAACAGAAAAAAAAAAGAAAAAAAAAAAAACTGGGACAGATAAACTAGTGAAGATAATTACAGAATACTAATTTCCAAGGAGACTGAAAGCAAAAAGATAATAATCAAAGAAATTAAAACAGTGTAGTTTGGTTTTATTTCCATTATAATAGACCTTGTCTTAGATTTTTCATGTTATCATTCTCAATATTTCTTTTCATCTCCTTTTGCAATTTTGCAATAGGAAATATTGAATCATGTTTGTGTATCAGTTAGTCTTATTGAAAAGTTCAACAATCCTCTTCAATAGATGTGATTTGTTAGTTTTAAAATCAGAGACTAATTTATGTTGGTAGGGGCCTCTGGGCATCACCTAGTGTAGTGTTGGTTGAAAGGAAGACATATTTCAGAGTTAAATGATATAACTGAGGGTCTTTTTTTACTTGAATATTCAATTTCCTCAAAAGACAGCCTCTCTGAGCAATCTGTTTTAAACTTATTCCACTGCTTCATCAGTGTCACTATGGAGTTTTTTCTATGTATCTAGAAGGAAATTCCTTTGGTGCAGCTTGTGTCCATTGTCTTTCCTCCTTCCAGTGTGCACTTCTGAGAAGAGTTTGGACTTGATTCCTCTATGTCCACTAACTAGGTAGTGGAAGACCTTTACTTAATACCTTATCCTAGTCTTCTGTTTTACATTTTAGTGCAAACTCTGTTAAATCTCAATTGTAACATTTGTTTGGTCACTCAGATTTGGCAGAAGCCTGAAGGAGAGCAGTTATTATACACAAGGAGACAATAAAAGTTAATGCCACAATTTCCACCAAGTTCTTTTTTCTGTGGTTCGCAGTAATAATTAAACAAAATTATCTGTTTTCCCAGATATTTCCAATCAAATCTGGCAGGAAGTCACCTTTCTTGGTCCTCCAAAGCAAGGTGAAATATCAATGTGAATTGAAGTGTTCTAAGAAGAAAGGCACAGGAGACAAGCTCAGACATAAAAATATTAAACATTTCTCAGTTTTTCACCCAAATAAGAACAGCTCTTAAGTGAGCACTTGCTGGAAAAGAGTGATCTAACCTGCACAGGTGAGCTTGTGCTCAAAAGATCGTACACTGAACTCTGACTGAAAATCGTCAGCCTGAGTTGCTCTGTTTAATACAGATGATGACTGTTCAGTGACCTCTGTCACAGTGTATTTCTTATCCCCATATTGCCCAAGAGAGCTGTAAGTGTTTGCACTTGTGCAAATACTGTCTGATTCCTGGCAGATCTCAATGAAAGTTTGGCATAGTTAATATTTGTAACCTCTTTTTGTTGTTGTTGTTGTTGTTGTTGTTGGTTTTAATTAACTTTTGCTTTTTCTAGTACTTCAGGTATTCTCCATTCTCACATTTCAGCATAATTAGGGCCAGGAGCTCAAGGGGATTCCCAGAAGACAATTTTAGTGACACCTTTCTCTCTTTTCATGGAGACAGGTTCAGATAACCATAATATACTCCATATGGAAGAGACGAAGACATACCACAGGCAGGTAAAGTGAGTTGAGCTTAAACCTAGTTTTAGGATTAGCCTTTGCCACTCATATTTTCATTAAAAGGCTTCCAGAAGAGGCTTATAGTAGAGGAAAATGTTAATCTCCTGAGCTGAAGGAAATAACTATGGCAATTCTTGTGAATGACAGCCACTTCCTGACACTTGCTACGTGGCATCTGGAGCAGGTTATCACCAGGGACAAAGAAATAAAATGTGGGCAATCTGCACTTCAAAGCCACATTTCTAGGCAAAAGCTTAATTTTTAAAGCCCTTTTCATCTCCCTTTAATGTCTCTACTTGACAAACTTCACTTCTCCATAATGAATATTGTGTGCCCATATGGTTGTTACTCATCTGCTCCCTGTACCTTTAGACAGGTACATTAAAATCAATCTGCCCATTTGGTTTAACCTCTACAGCTTTCTTTCTCAAATTGTTGTAATTTAGCCCCAGTCAGCAGCCAAGCACCATGCAGCTGTTCACTGTCCCATCAGCAGGACTTCAGAGAGAATCAGAGTCATAGAACAATTATGATCGGGAAAGACCTTTAAGAAAATCAAGTATAACCATCAACCCAGTCTCTTTTTCCAGTTTCATCCCCCTTGGAGTTCCTGCCTTATAGTAATTTTGAAAAATTCCAAGGTTATGCCACCTTTCTGATTATTAATGCTGGTGATCCATCTCCTCGCCAGTCACAAGCAACCACATACCTGACCTGCCATTCCCACGAGGCAGTGGTGGAGTGGGTTTGTGTTGGCCACCAGCTGTGCCTTCTGCAGGCAGTGTTCTCCCTTCCACCTCACTGTACTCTGCCTGCCCCTGAGCTTACTAACATGCCTCAGTAAAAGTAAGAAAACTCATGGGTTGAAATGAAGAGGTTTAATAGGGAAAGCAAAAACTGCTCATGAAAGCAAAACAAAACCAAGGAATTAAATCTAGGCATCCTGTGGGGCAGGCAGGTGTTCAGCCATCTCCAGGAGAGCAGGGTTCCATTGTTCCTTGGAAAGACAAACACCATCACTCCAAATATCACCCCTTCCTTCTTCTTCCCTCTACTTTATATATTATGTGTGATGTCATATGATATAGAATATCCCTTTGGTCAGTGGCCTGTCCCAGCTCTGTCTCCTTCCAGCTTCCCATGCACCCCCAGCCTCTTTGCTAGCACAGCAGTAGGGAAAGCAGAAAAGACCTTGGCTCTGTGTAAGCACTGCTCGGTAATAATAAAAACATCTCTGTATTATCAACTCTGTGTTCAGCACAAATCCAAAACACAGCCCCATACCAGATACTGTGAAGAAAATTAGCTCTACCTCAGCCAAAACTAGCACAGAATATGACAGTCAAAAGGACTGCACTGAAAAGCTTCTTTAAAATAAAATATTATGTATGCATTGTAAATTACATCCTGTAAAAGAGAGGATTATAAAGCAACTTACACGTACACACACAGTGGTATATATAAATTCCATTGTTTCTCTCAGGATTGTAAACAGTGAAGTACTTATTAAAATTAAATAAATACATAAATAAATAAAAACCTCTTCCCAAAACTCCCTTCCCTCCCAAAAGAAAAAAAAAAAAAAAGTAATTTGCTCTTTATGAACCTTTGCTGACCATTCAGTTCTTTGTTCTTTCTAGCTCTTGATTCTTTATCCACCTGGTGGCAAACAGATGAGCTGAAAAGAATAAGTAATGCTTCTAGTCCGTCTCTACAAATTCATTTTCAAAGCTAAATACTTTAGCTTCAGATTAAGAAATTCATAGATCAAACAGGACTACTCTAAAGCACAAAGAGTGTGGCAATAGAAGAAATTAGATTCTGATTAGCTGATGCAAGTTAGTACAGTTCTCTTGAATCCCACAGAGATGTATGCATTACCATTAGCAACAGTAATATTGCTAAAACTACTTTTTTATTTTCCTTTGTTATCCACAGAGGGAAAATACCTACTACTTCAGTCAAGGTTCTTCATATACTCCCTTTTTAATTTTTCCTCTTTCCTTAATTCTTTTTAGCTTGTAAAGCCTTTAACTCAGACTCAGTAACTCTACTCGTGTACTGAAATAAATTAGGATATTACAATATACAGAAAGTAATATTCAGAATTTCCCTTCATCTAGCCAAGGAATTATTTGAGCTTAGCTTAAATACACCTCTAGAAAATAATATATTTCAGATGTGTATGTTCAAAAACTTAAAAAAACCCTGAAAACATGAGGTTAATAATTGAAGCTAATAATACCTTAAGAATTGAAACAGATTTTAAAAGTATATGGAGGAGGATAAAAAAGAGGAAGAGCTATCAGAAATATTTATAACGGTAGTCAATTACAATAAAAATTGTATGCACAATAGTGGAAATTCTGTGTTTTAACTTTCATGGTCAGGTACATTAGACACATGTAAAGGTCTTAATCAGCCTAAATATTTTCTTCTCTACATCTAAATATTTTTGAAAATAGACATAAAGAAAATGATGCTTCTCTCCCCACTAACGAAAAAAAAAAAAAACAGATTAGACACATAAGCATATATCTACACATTTTCACTCATCTAAATGCAAAAGAATTGAGTGATCATAATAAATAGCAGGGACGTTATGTGTAGCTATTGAAAGATGGTGTAGGAAGGATTGGCTTCAAGAACTGATGTAGAAAAACTATATTTTAGGACAGTAATTTTAGTGCAATTGAAACATGCAATGAATTAAAGTGACAGGAAAAAAACCGAGCATGGGATTTTTCAGGATTTTTTGTTTGCTTCCTTCTTGGTTTAGTTTTGGAGTTTTTTTTTCCTTAACAGTGGGATAACACTTCACAGTGCAATTTTCACTTAGGGGAAAAGAAAAACAGGAGTTAAATAAATACTAAGAGTGTAATACCAAGATAAATTATGGGATGAGAGAAACTTAAAATGATCATAGCCCCGCCTTCCTCTCACCAGACCCCCAGATATTAAACCCCTGGCAGTACTGAAAATGTAATTAAAAGACTAAAAGCTATCTAAATAGTGTTTTGATGTTATATATTAAAAAAATTAGAAATAAAACAAAATTCTATTGTGTCTACATATTTCATTGTTTATTTTTTGTAGCACTTATACCTCATCCTCTGTTAGCCCTTCTAAAATGAACACAATTTATTTCTTATTGAGAACTTAGCACTGCAAAACAAACCTGTCAGTAAAATCAAAGCAGTGTAGTTTTTATCATTAAAAGTAAAATTTAGTTACTAATGATCTTTTTAGTTAGTCATCAAAAAGTTAAGAGTTGAGAAATTTTGCTCTAAAGAGTAAACTTTTCCTTTTTTTTTTTTTCCAATACCAGAGGAAAGAAAGGAAGAAAGTATTTATTATAATAAAATAATGGAATTAATATTAAGAGGAAAAATCAATTATGATGGACAAATAATAAATTAAAATGAAATAAGGAATGAAGTCTTTTGCAGAATGAATGAAAATTGTCTGACATATTGATAGAATAAGAAGATGAGCCTCACAGAATGAGATGCAATTGGATTATATTACAGAATTAAATAAATTTTATAACAGCATATTTATAAAATGTATTTTGCCCAAATATTCACTAAATTGTTTCTCAATCCTGATGTCTCTCAAAGGAATTAAATTAATTTTATTCTATCCACACTGTTCACAGAATATGGAAACAACTTGTCCATGTAGAATGATTCACTGATTTGAATCAAGTATTCCTAATTTATCTTTCATAATTCAGCCAGCAATAATTCAAACTTGTTTGGAACATAAATTGATTGAAAGACTGTAAACAGGAGCAGAAAATACTGCAAAACATGTTTGAGGGAAAGCCTTCAGTAATGTATTGCTAAGATTTGTGTTGTCTTTTTCCAGAACAGTTCTAGTGAGTGACCCACTGTTTCCGCTGAGACCCTCTGAAAGGGGGAGATCAAGGCTTATCTCTGGTCTAACTACCAGCGTTGTCTGGGGGCTTAACCACCATTGCAGTGACACAGGTAGTGTGACGAACAAATGTACTTTAATATTTTTAATCATACCAGGTGAACCTAAAAGTTTCTTCAGTGGTCAATTCTGTCTTTTAACGAAAGGAATAATATGACTTCTTCGAAGTCTGAATGTAAGGCCAGCTCTTCAGTTGCCATAAGCCCATTATTCCTTCTGATTGTGTCTCAGGTCTGCCAATTTATGCCAATGGTCTGTCCCTATCAAAGGCAAGGCTGAAATCCACCCTGTGAAGAATGTCTAAATGTATACATGTGTATAAAAGTGTGCACATGTTTATATATACTTAGAGATGCAAATAGGCATGAATAGACACACACACATATATATGTACATGTATTTCAAAGCATAATTCAAACCACATGGAATATTGAAACTTATTTCATAATTGTAATGA
The DNA here is from genome assembly GCA_013400415.1 of Scytalopus superciliaris. Lineage (NCBI taxonomy): Eukaryota > Metazoa > Chordata > Aves > Passeriformes > Rhinocryptidae > Scytalopus > Scytalopus superciliaris. The sequence goes on along the minus strand of VXBX01007008.1, from coordinate 107,987 downwards.
GTACTAGAAAAGAAAACAAGTTTCAGATGATTTTGCTATTTATGCATTAGAGATTATGCATAAAATTCAGTGCATGTGATGCTGTGGAATCCTTTACCTTGCAGGTACTGCACTCACTCTGAAGTCACAGTATCACAAAACTTTGTTTTGTAGATGGCTTAGAAGGGTAATATCAAGAACATGTAAACTGCATATACCATGGACTATCTGACCAGAAATGTAAAGTACAGTGGTGTGCTAAAACCCCATCCTGACAGGAAGGTTTTATGGGAAAGCTAATTTAATCTCTCTGCTAGCAAAATGCTAAACACAGGATAAGTGTACTTGGGCATTTTAGAAGTAGTTTGCAGTTTGTGTAACTATGCTGTTGTCGGAAATGCTTCCAGAGTCTAGGCTTGTAGATGAGTATATCTGGCCATGGTGTGGTACCTGGACTTTTCTGTGGAGGGCAAGAACTGAAGAGAGCTTGGTGTGTGATTTCATAATATTGTATTGCTGAAGCAAGAGAGATGGTGAGACTATTTCACAACTACATCATCCAGAAAGGACAGACTTCTGCTTTCAGTGTTTCCCCAGAGGGAAATTGCCAAAATCTGCATAATCTCTCTCTCAAATGTCCACATGGATATGAAGTCTTCTGTTCCTCTGCTCTGCCTAACTTGAAAGGTGTTTTTATCCTGGAGTTTTATATGAAATTATTTATAAAGCATCATATTTCCCTAAATACATTTTATTTTTCTGCTTCAGAATGCATTTTGTCTATGTACATAAGTGTGTGCCATGATTTTCAACCTGTGTCCAAGACTGCATTTGCTACTCATTTTAAACATTCACTGTCTTGAAATTTTGGTTTTGAAGAATTAACAATCCTTATACAAATGTATAGCTATTATGTGGAAGAAGGATATTCACAAGTAGTCACCAGTGTGGAATACACAGCAGTGGGTTGGCACTTATATCCTGTCATAAACCTATGACCAACTGGAACAAGTATATTTAGGTTTGTTTTTGAAGGTCTGGCATTGTGACTTTTTCTACATCCAGAGTAAGTACTCAGGTACTCCTATGAGAGTGACTAAAAGTTAGACATTGTACTTTGTTATCTTTTGTGGTCCAAACCCTTTATTTATTCTAGTATTTGCAGTCCTCCTCTGTCTCTTCCAGTTGTGCCTATGAATGAATCTCCCATTTGACAAGAAAAGCTCGTGCTTGCAAGGATCTGTTTTTTGCAAAGCAATCATTTTTTTAGCATCATAGCTCAACAGGGTTGCTGGGTACATAAGGGGAAATTTTCTATCTATCTATGTATCTATCTATCTATCTGCCATTTTGTGCTTTAAGGAGAAATTTAGGTAAGTTCTTTTTCTTTCTGCTCAGTATAAAAATCAGTGTCAGAAACAAGAAAAATCCTTGACTATTACATACTGATTCTTTTGCAGCTTTTATTATTTTAATCTTGCTATTTCAGCATTCTTCTTGTATAAGGTATTAATCACCAGTTCACCTGGCCACTGGATGTGCTGTCTAATACCCAGTAGATAAACAATACTTTTAGGAACATCCACAGTTTATCTGGATGCGTTTTCAGGTTAGCAGCAGCAAGCTGCTGAATATCCAAGTGTCCTGGACTAATAGCTACTGTGAATACACATACTGACATCAGTGTATGCTGAGCAGCTAGTCTGGTGTATCCTGGCACTGAATTTGCTGTGCTCATGTTGCAGGGAAATGAAGTTCTGCTTGGGAAATCTTGGGAATAAATCTGGAACAACCACCTTAATTTCAGATGTTGGAAAGCATTTCTTAGGCTGTATTTTCCTCTTTCTCTAGGCTGAGTCACAGGTCTGGCCTAAGTAATGGGCCCTAAAGCACAAAGGCTAAAGGACACACTGGATAGCATTACAGAGGTACCTTGCTTCACAAATAAGAGCAGCACATTAATCCCAAAATTAACATGGCTACATTGCTTCTGATGTGTAAACTAACTTGACTAGCTCTGCTCTAGTCTCTGTGGTGGGACACAGATGTATTCTGCATATGGTGAGCTGCAGAAATACAATTTAACTTTAAAGACTTCTGTTGCATTATGAATCCACTGAGAGACAGAAAATGCAGAAATAGATTACTGTTGTACTTGTATTCTTTTCCCCTGAAGTTCTGTCTAGACATATATTCATTGTAAAATTTAGAATTACATAGGAAAATATTTAAGAACATAAATAAGTCCAAAATAAGAGTTCAAAGTATTAAAAATAAAAGTAAGTGTCAGACGCTTCCTTTTTGCAACACTAATTTTGGAGCAAATTCCCTACCTTCTTGTCCTTTCCTGTAAATATTGTCCAGAATAAATTATACTTTTCTTAAGGAACTGCCAGAGTTTGAATATACTGTCCAATAATGTGTCCAATTATGTCAAATATCTGATTAAATTCATTTAAATTTAGACAGGAGCCCAAAAAAAAATCCCCCAACCAGACATGCATAAGATTTCTACCTTAACATCATTCATGTACATTAAATTTTTTTAATATTATTTATGGAATGCAATTTCCTATTAGAAAAGAAATTCAGCTGATGTGATCTCTATTAATTTCCCATCTAACATACTAATTTTAGACTACTGTATTATGATGTCCCTTTTAATTCTTTATACCACTTCATACTGTGAGTTTTAATGGGTTTTCAGGGCAATCCTTATTCTTTCCCTGCTAAGCAGAATTTGTATTTACTGAAAGGTTTGTTTATGAGTTCTTCCTTCAGTGTTTCCAGCTGTGTCATAGTTTAGCAAATTATACTAAAGGTCATTAATATTTTTTTTTTGCTTGTTTGCTATCTGTTGTAAGTCTACAGACATTTCATTTTAATATTTGTTTTTGAAGCCTGTTGTCCTTTTTTTTATTTCCTGCTGTGGATGTGAGCAACTGAGTAATATTTCAAATGAAAGCTGCTGAAATAATAAGGAAGTTTCTTCTACTTTTAAGTTATTAGTCTGAAAGTATTGTCTGCAACTTTGGAAATGTTCTGAGAACTTGAATATTCTCTTATAAAAGAACTAACAGCTCTTATTAACATTTCCTTACATTCCTGCCAAATAATTTTAGAAGAGTTATTAAACATGCAATCTCACATCTACAAAATAATCTGGTGTCTTGTATCTGGGGAATTTGCTGGTGTAAAGAAGGATTAGAAGAGAAAGGAAGGAAGTAAGAAGTTTTTTCTAGTATGAATAATTTTTTGATAAATTTGAGTGTACTATAATAAACATTTCTGGAAAATGAAATTACACAAAGCAATTCTCTTTTTCTTTTGAAGAGGCAACTGTATAACCTTTCTGGTCTTGCCTGTGTTTTAACTGAGGAGAAGACCCAGATGTTCTCTGGTATTTAAAATATAGAAAATTATGGGGTTGCTTGAATGGTTTCTCAAAGGTCTCCATTAAAAAAATTGTTTTAGTTAATGCATTATTTCTTTTTCTCTGAAATAAAACTGAATGTGAAGTAATTACTTAACTTTCTATTTCATTCAGCAGGTTGTTAAAAAAAATAAATCTTATCATCAGATAAAATGAAAGCTATATCATAGAGGAATTCTTGTTACTTTTACATCTGACAAGAGTGAGTTTTTTCATCTTTACGAGATCTACCACAACGGTTGTCTAAATATACTCAGCCATAGGAAGCCATCTTCTGCTGTCAAAGCACAGAAAAAATTAGAATGTAAACCTTGTTCTGAAGCTCTGATGCCAGTGGATGTTTTCCTACTAAGTTTCAAAAGTCCAGACCAGGAAAAAAACCCCAACAGCTCTTATATGGCAATAATGACTGTTTCCTATTGACCACGATAGAAATAACCCATGTGATGAGAGGCTTTGTGATGTAATCCATTATTAATAGTCTGAATCATTCAATCTATTTTAAATATGTGATTCTTTGCTTCTCATATAATATGCATGATACCTTCCTATGCAAAATTATCAATATTCTAGATGACTGTAAACATTAAGGGTTTTTTATTAATAATATGCCAGCAAGGCTTTCAATATTTAGCAATGAAATGTAATTCTATTTTTAGCAAAGTCTTAGATAACTCCAGCCTATGATAAACACAAAACCAGAATGAAGAGCATCAGCACAGCAAATATGCCACAGGAAACCCTCTTAAGGATAATTAAGTAGACCTTTAGATTTGGAGACAAGTAGAAAGAAACAAAAATCATTTTTTACTGTAATTTTTAATCGAAAACAAATTAAAGAAAGAAAACCTTGTCTTTCAGCTCTTTTTGCAGCTATATCTCTAAGAGAGCAAATTCTCTAGAGGTATTTACAACAGCCCATCTACAGATTAGCAAATATAGATTTAAGAATGTAAGCCATTAAAGCTTCCCATTATATCAATTTATAGACTGAAAAATGAGTTAATCTTTAAATTACATCAGAATACAGGAACATATTTACCCATGGCTTGCAACGTCCAGTCCAAGTGTTCTGTTACCATTGTATTTCTTTACCTCTGTTACCTCTTTCTACTGATGTAAGTTAAAAGAAACTAGATTTAGCTGCCTTCTCTGAAGACTTCAACTTTTTAGATATGCTATCAGAATATCCACCAAATTTGACTGCTTTTAACAAAACATTAATTTCAGGAGTCTCTGTGAGATCATGTGTTAACCAATAGAAAGCTCAGTTATTATAAGACTGAGAATGCTTTAAACTGCCTCAGAGAAACATGACCAGTTGTAGAGCAGGATAGAAAACATTAGTAATGTCACAATTTTCAGTGTTTCAAGGCTTAGGTGGGTGCTGCGAAAATATTTCCATGGTGGTGTGTTACAATGTTTTCCAACATTTCAATGGCAATCAAAAAAAAATAGTGCTGCGTTAAATCTGTTATTTATTGATATCTCTAGGACTGAGATGTGTATCAATCATTCCTAAGCCTGATTTTTAGATTTTATCTTTGTGGAGTCAAGTGACTCCCACTTACAAATTACAAAAATTCTAACTTAAATCAAATATAAATCCTAGTTGAAGAAAGGCTGGTACTATATGGCAACCCAATATCATCTCAATCAATTGCAACAAGAAATTAATTTGTTCATTCATCATTTACATTTTTCTTTGTTTTCTTCAAACACAAAACTCAAATGAGAGGATTCTAACTACTATTAATCTAAACCAGATGAGTCTAGAGGGAACCAATAACAAAAGAAATAGCTGAGTTACTGATTGAGCACAGAAAAGATATTTGAAATACCATTGAGAGAAATTTATCTCAAAGAATTTATTTAGGATACAGTGAGTGAGTTGGCAACTACCTGTTGTCTAAGGATTATCAGAATAAATAGGATCTAAAGCCTGATTGTCTTTATGTGTTTCTCAATTCCACTTCTATTACTGGAAATATAAACAGTCTCTGCAATAACACAAAAAGGAAAACAGTATAGCCAGGATTTTGTCACACCACAGCAAAACACCATAATCCAAACACCATGGACAAATACAAGTGTGCATGTGCAAATACAAGCCCAGTAGATTCAGCAGAAACTCAATAGAGTGAGAGAACTTTTGCAAAAAACTGTGGGCAAAGAATTCTACCCTATGATTCAGGATAGTTTTTGGGGTTCTTTTTAATTTTACTCTCTAGTAGCACTGATGTATAGATTTTCTTTAGAATGATCATTCTGGATTTTGTTTAAGTTAAATCCTATTCATTGGAAAATAACATCCAATGAAGGTATGCAAATAAAGTCATTCACAGGGTAAAAAGACCTTTTATACTAGCTATTTTTTATTATTCTTCCAAATGTACCTTTTTCTTACACAATACTATAGCTTTGCAGACAGATCCTGAAAAACATTGGTTCAATACATTTGAACAGAATTCAATCAGGTTTATTATATGATGCACTCTCTTTAATATGAATTTTTTAAAAGTCATATATCTTAATGGATCTCTGATATCTAGTACTGTGCATCTTAAATAAAGCTTCTAACTTTTTCAAACTTAAATTCATAAATTCAACTATTTATTTTGAAGGCAGTGGGAAATAAGAGTACATGGTATGTTGGACCGCCTGGTTCTGGTTAAAAAAGAACCCAAACAATTGAACTTCTGTCCAGGGAAACTACTAATGGATGTGTTTTCCAGTGGTGTTATTCTCGATTCTAACATGTGCTTTCTTGTGCATGCAGGTATATTGTTTTCTGGAAATGGAAATAAGCAAAAATAATGGCATGGAGTTAAGTCTGAGTGTAAAAATGAGACAAATACTACAATGAAATTATTGTTTCTTTCTATAATACATCAAAGACAAAACCAAAACCAAAATGCTTATTAGCACTTACAAAAATTATTAAATAAACATCTAATTCCCATGACTGTTAGTAGCCCATATTGCTGAGTCCTGTTGGCTTGGCCTGACCTATGCTTGCTTACACCAAGTTCCAGTCTAGACATTTTTCCTATGAAACCATATTTATTATTGAAGAGGTATAATGGAATTTTGCTCCAAGTGAAGCAGGCAATATACACAGTTTAACACCCCCCTAAAGTATTACATGATATCATAAGTTAAAAACAAAAACAAAAACAAAAACAAAGAAACAAAGAAGCAAATTAAATTCAGCTTACTCAGGAAATATATTTCTTTACTTGTTGACAAACTGTGTCATAATCATACAATAGAACTGAAACAGACTACTAAGAAAGAAAATATTATACTGTAAGTCTTTAACTTCTATTTAAAGCCTCACACTTTACTGTTGTTTGTCTCTCCCTGTTTAAAAACAGAACGTGTTGCACATTGATGAATTATGTAAAAAGATTCTCATAACTCCTTAGCAACATCACTTCAAAATTCCTCTCATTTGCTGTGCAAATATATCCTACAAACGTATAATACATTCCTATTTTTATACTTCTCTTATTATTGTGATAATTTTTGTGCATCAGACTATAATTATGCTCTTATTTAGATGCATGTTTTAAATCTACCGTTATGACAAATGTTTAAATCCTTGTCTCAATTTGAATTGCATAGCCTCCAGTTCATTTATGTTTTTGGAAGAATTTAGTTTATAAAGTCTCTAGTAAGCTAATATGGTATGCATGGAAAATGAATTTGTTCATTCAACTAGAATTTTCTGCTGAGTTGAGCCCTTTATTTTTCACTGAGTTAACCTTCCATTAAAATAAACTGTCTGAAAACCAGCCAGCAATTCTGTAAGGCCAACATCAAATATATTTAGAAAGCTCAATGCCAGAAAACCCCAATCAAAACAAAACAAAAACCATGGTTCTCTTTTATTTCTTGTTACATTCCTAGTTTTTAAACAGCGCAACTGATACAGGATATTTTAGGAGAAGTCTGAACATTTCATCACATATTTTAAAGATGACTGATACAGAATAGCAAGTGCTGCATGAAAAGAACATACATGATAGAAATACAGTTAAAAAATTCTTTTTAAGGTAATTAGCAGTATTGACACTTTTTTAATTAAAAGAAAAATAAAAAGATAAAAATTAGATTAACATACAAACTAGCAACCCAACCATAGAAAAGACAGATTTTATATTTTACTTTTGCTTTTAAGGGTTGTTTCCAGAGATTCTGATTATTCTTACCTAATTTATATACATAACCTAATGGTGTTTATTTCTGTGTCTAGTCATCCTAGAAATTTGTGTTGTCCATAGGGAAAAATAAGTGTCTTAAACAAACATATATTGTCCTGTGGAAGTACTTGCCTCCTTATATTCATGTTTTTAATGAAAAGATAATAAAATCTTCAGGTGTTCTAGACAGCAAAGGTTAGGAGAATGAATGCAGCTATAAGGAGGTTTCTGGGGTAATCATTACCTGTTCACCAGCATGTATTAAATGCACATGGTACTCATGAAGGAGTAATTACTTGCCAATACCAGTTTATTTCTCATAACATTCATATGTTTACAAGAACTGTAAAGAGAAAGCAGAACTCAATAAAATAGCTTTTCAGGAAATTGTCTCCTCTTCTTCCTCCTCCTGGATAGTAAGAAAAAAAAAATCATGTCGCAACAGCAAGTCCATAGACCAAAATATAAGTTTTCAGAACTCTGCTGAACTCTTACTAGTGAGGTAATGACTGTGAATAAGGAAGAGAAAACAGGTTTCAATCCCAGCTGTACAGGGGCTAGAAGACAGTTTTAGAACTGCATATGAGAACCAAGGACCTTGATTCTACGAGAAATTACAGTTCTGATACTAGTCCACAAAACATAAATAACCAAAAGAAGCTTTCTTTTTTTTCCTTTTTGTTTCTTCTTTAGTTGGGGGAAGACGTTCTGGGGTTCTGGGACACTGTACATATGCATATATTGTTCTAGTAGGATCTGAAATGGCTTGCAGATACAAGTTCCTAATGAACTGTCTGAGTTCTGCAATCTGATCTTTGCAAAGGCAAAGACTAACGTTCTGAAGAGGGACACTTCATTAATGGAAACTCCCAAAAGACATGTACATGGAGTTTGTTTATGAAGATCCAATTTCAGGATCCAGAGTTAAATTTGCACCAACTAAAAGGTTCAGAAAGATCAGATGACGTTTTGTATTGTTAATACATGTCTGAATTATACCACTTTATGGCTCATCCACCACTTCTCTTTTCAGAATAATAAATTCTCTTTCTTTTCATACCTCAGTTGCAGCCCATAGGATTCGTTAAGGTTAGTTGACCTCTAAAAACTTCCAGCTGTCTTTACCTGTTTCTAGATGTTGTATTAATGCAAATAATAATGAAAAGCATCAAAGCTGAGTTGGCTGAAGACTTCTAAAATTAATCTCTCTGACTTTGTACCATAAGATGGTGATCACTGCTAAGTGCTCAGAAGTGTTGTAAAATCTCTTAAGGCAAAAATGAAATACAATGACATCACCTGAAACAGATTAGGGGTAAGAACAAACTACAACAAAGTACAGAAAATCCACTTGTTTATTAATGCAGTGCAATTACAATTTAGACTAATGTCACAACTAGCATGAGGATAATAAAATGAAACAAAATGAAATATCTTAATTAATTCCAAATTAAGTTAGTATCACGGTTAATTTGAATAGCAATATCAGAGGATGGGACTTGTCTTTCAGTTACTTCTTGAACAGAGTGCTGGAGCAAGGTGTAGACATCTTGTCAGATTATCTATGGAACAAACCTAAAGTTCGCTTCTTTTCCTTCTGATCGGAGCCCTTTAGGGAAATGTGGTGACCATCGCAAGTTCCATTGACATCACTGAAACCTACAAATATGCAAAATAGTTCAGATTAAGTTCAAGGATGCCAATGGAGAAAGAGGAAATTCATCAAAACTTAACACCAATTCCAAGGAAAAAATATATTAAAAATGTCACAAATACATTAGAACATCAGAATACTTCTAATGAACTATCCTGGCTCTGCAAAAGTATGTATTTTCTTAAAATTTATGTTCTCCTTTTCTTGTTTTTCTTATGGACCTACAAACTTTTACATGCAGACACAGGAAAACTTAAATATCTTCAGTTGAAGAATCCACAAGAATTTGAGTAATTTCAGAAAAAATATGATAATTTAAACATAGTTTATTGATGGCTTAAAGACTGAGGTGAAAAAAAATCCAGGCAAATTTAGTAGGAGATAAGATAAGGAGAGCAGAAGCTTTAATGAACCTTCAGGCTCCAGGAATACATGTCCACAGGATTCCCCCTCAGTTCCCAGGTTCCAAGATTTTATAATAATGTCCATCCAATTCTGTTATTCCCCCCGGTCATCCCCCATCCCACCCCTGGCACACCCAGTCAGGAATTGAGTCTGGGGGTTTGGGACCCCTCTTTCATCGTCCTTGTCTTCCTTGAAGCACGTCTGGTCTTTGGAGGCCTTCCAAAGTTCCAGATTTGGTGTTCTTCTGTCTGTGTCTTTATCTTCTGGGGCAGGCCTCATGGCACTTCTCTGCAATTCTACCTTGAAATGGAGACTAAACAGCTACTGGAGTTTTGAGGGATTGATATAGGATGGGGTTAGTATGTGTAAACATTAAGCTACTGAAGTTACTTTGCTGTTACATTAAAACTACATTAACTTCTAAAATCTATAAAATTACAAAATCAAAAATCAAAAAGCCCTGAGGCATCAATGATACTAAAAAATTTGTCCTAAATTCTAATTTAGACCTTTCTTAGTTCTAGTTCATACATTTCTTTCACTTTATTTATTTTTTTTAATGAGCTTGTTAAAAAA
>VXBX01007008.1:73098-97697 GCA_013400415.1 Scytalopus superciliaris | reverse complement strand
AAAAAAAAAAAAAGAGAGAGAGAGAGAGAGAGAAATTGTCAATTCAAAGGAAGTAGGAAAAAAACTCTATTCTGAAGTTACATCTTTATATCTTGATGTTTGCTTCATGGCTTCTGTTCCTAAGCTAAGCTCTTCTTTATGGCTCTTGAACCCTGTATTTTCAAATATGTGTATCCTATCATCCTTCTTGGCCACTTTCATTGTCAGATGGTTGCTTCTCAACACCTGTCAGCGAAAAGATTAATTTTTATATTAGTTCTTTAACTTACCTTGCTGCAAAAGTAAGTGTGCAAACCATTCACTATCTGCAGATACTGCAGTGCTGAAACCACGAATTGTGGTTTTATTAAAATGGAAATCGTTTCTAAAACACTCCTAGAAGTGCTAAGAGATGTGGCATTCAGATTTCAACATGTCCAAATACCTCCTCAAAGGTAGGAGACTACACTGGCCAGCCTGGAGATCTCTGAATAATCTCTAGGCTATAATAGGCAAAACTCCATGAAGAAACAGGTAAGAAAAACAAACAAAACAAAAATAGCACAATAATAGTAATAATAATATCAACAACAATAAAATGTCAACAAACAAGACAAAATATGAAAATAGACTTCTTGACTCCAAGCTGAAAAGTCCTACAGGCTCTCTCAGCCTTTCTTTATATTTGAAGAACTCCCTTTCTACATTGACTACACAGGTTACAAAACCTGGGAGGCTTTTATGCTTTGTATTTTCTTGTTTGGTTGGGTTTGGGCTTGGGTTTTTAAAGGAGTGAATTACGTATATGGTCCAAATAGTATTTTAAAGAACTTTTGACCACCTAGCTGATTTAAGTCTTCAATATAAATAAAATCAACTTCAGCAGTAATCTTCCACTTAATATGAAAACAAAAACATCCTTTATATTGCAGGTCTTTCAGTAATGAGTAGAAAATCTGTCACCATCTAAGACAGACTTTTTATTTTTATAAAAGAAATAATATTTTAAATCTGACTTCATGATGTTACATAATTTTAAAACATGATAGCACTCAAAATTCACCTAACAGGTAATTCTGTCTTGCACATATGAAATAATGAATAAATGTTATAACAAACCTAAACTGTAATTTATACAGAGTTGGGCTCCTTTCAAGTAACTACTGTACATCAGCTACATGTTTTGAACTTGCAACTTGACTTTACAGAGATGGTGAGAAATCTCAGTTCCTACTAACATCAGTAAAATCATCATTTCATCCATCCAGTTTGGGGCGTTTTTTGTAACAGGTATTTTTGCTTGTTTGTGGGGGGGTTTGTTGGCTGTTTATTTCTTTATTTATTTTATTTGGATTCTTTTGAGTTTTGGGGTTTTTTCCATGGGAGTTGAAAGTTGAATTAATTTTGTTTTGTCTGTAGGTATTAGCCCTGAAATCAGGTGTTTCTTGTTAATATCTTCAGAACAGGGAGTTATGAATTAGATCCTAATTTAGAGGTTAGAGTTTTTGTAAACAAGGTTATAAACACTTTCTTCTTCACTTTGTTTTTTAAAAACTCATATATAATATTTAAATCTACCTAGAAAACATTATTATATGAAATAAAATTTAGTAGGATGACTTTTCTTATACACTTGTTACAACAGAATTTTTGCATAGTCATCTATTTTAGGTAGTGAAAAGCAGTTAATCTGACCTTTTTCCTCTCTTCCTCTTTAAAATTACATTTTGGAGTTTCACCTTCTTCTGAAATCCTATAATAACAAATTAAAGACTTTGATGGAATATGGTAGTGCAGTTTTCTCCCTGATAAACAAGATAAGTGTTTACATATTTGGAGGACAAAAAGGTGGTAAATCAGTTTTAAATCATCTCATCCTCTTGTCTTAAACTCTAAGTATGCAACAACTTTTTGGTACAATATGGCCTTCAAAACTCCGCTTATACTTTGATCACAAAGGATACTCACCCAATGACTTTTTTTTTTAAATAAATGGATGTGCATTGCTCATACAGATTCCAAGGTGAACCAAAGAAAAATTACATGCATAAAGAATAAGCTGTCCAGATGGTCCATCAACAGTTAATTAAGTGGCAAACACAGAAGTATCTCTGATGCTGCCAAAAAACTGCCTGCAGAGTCTGCCATGGGCTCAAATTTAGATTGCTGGAGGAAAATCTTCTGCAGATTGGCATCAGTCTCTTGTGATGCTCATCTGAAAAGCAGACAGAGTAAATTTCACAAGCTACATTTGAAAATGAAAACAAGAGTAAGGGAAGTGCTGTCTGAACATATTGCTAATAATGGGAGATGAGTTTGTCATGCTCATGTTGCCAAGGTAAATTCAGACCAGAGCAGTACAGACCAAAGGGGACTAGCAGCTGTTACAGGCACTCCATGTGAAACAATATGGTAGCTTCTGAGTCTTCATCCATTTCTGGTACTTATATCAGAAGAGGGTGCTGTTCTTTCCATTACACTTGCAGTCGAAGGGTTGAATGAACATGTGAACTCTGCTACACACCTATTCCTTGGGATAGTGTCTCCCATGAAAGAGCAGTAAGGTTATGTTGGAGCTTTTACCTTTGCATTTCATGAGGATTCTTCACTGCTTAATCCTCTAGAACAGTGTTCTAATGCTTGTTGTTAAAAGAGGTCAAAGCAAGTCTTTCAACAATAGAACTAAGATTTGAAAATATGTTTCAGATAAGAATTAACTCTTGCTAATAATATTTTTCCCCTGAACATATGCCTGCTTTTCCAAGTCATGTAATTCCAGCATGAATAAGAAAGATGAAAAAAAAAAAAAAAATGTTTGCCATACTTCCAAATATATATGCACCCCATATTTTTTACTTCAATGCAATTATCAGACTTGCACCTTGACTCACATTCATGGATAAAACTACTAAAAATTGCTTCGGCAAGTGAGGAGACATGAATTGGTTAATAAATGAATTAGGAATTCTTCCTCTGAAATTTGTTTCACATAAAAGAGCAGCAATCATGAATATTTTAAAAGCAAGAACTCTTTAGGCTTCTTTAAATATTAATGTAGCAAAGAGACAACATTAAGTATCAGTTAGGAACATATAGTGTTTCAAGTATTAGGTTGTGAAACTACAAAACCAAACGAAAACCATTGATATGAAATAGCTTGTCATTTGTGATATTTTTCCATTTAATTTTTATGCATATTCAATCAGATGTTAATTATTTTTGTCTACATTTTTCCCTAGAAACTGCTTGTTTCTCAATGATTTGTTCTCTTATGTAATCTAATCACCCTTTTAATTAGGTTATTGTCACTGGGTAAAAAAAAAAAAACCAAACATGAAACGGGCCACAACTCTCAAAAGTAAAACAGCTTAAGGTACCCAATTTTGGTCATGAATTTGAATGAGAGAATCAATTCAAAATTATAAGGTTGTAAAATGTGAAACCATCAATGATCACAACTCCAAAAAGGCTTTCAAGGTGTGCAAAATCATCTGGTATGCTCAACAATTCAAATGGATACTGTTGTTTTTGAGTTAGAAAAATATGCTTTTGCTCTGTCTACTGCTGTGCTACCTGAGGGAATTAATGTAGGCAATGAACATCTTCTCAGGAAAACCACAGTATTAGCTGCAGTACTAAAGGAAACAATTATGCCCCAAAACAGCATCCAAAAATAATCTTCCATTCAAAGTGCAGTTGTACATGGAGTTTCAACTGTTCCCAACAGGAAATCTTTTATATATGGCACTTTTTCAACTTCAGTTTGGATAATCCAGGGAAAGCTATTTGCTCTACTTGCAATAAAAAAGTGTATACTCACAAACCTGGAGCCTCTGTTGGCACATCTGCAGTTAGTTTCCATCTGCAAGTACTGCAGCCAATGTATTCCAGTGATTGCAGCCAAAATAAAACAAATGAAAAGAAAAATCTAACTGTGAAGCCACTGATACCATTCAATACTATACATCATTCTACATTATTTTTTGTCTTATTATTCTTTTAGTTCACTGTGGAACAAGACGCAATTTAAAACAAATAAGAACTACAGAACTGAAATACAGATCTACACCCTGCATTTACTTTCTCCAAAGTCAACCATCACAGTTATCACAGTTGTAAAAAAAAAAAAAAAAAAAAAAGGTAGACACTTTTACAGATAAAATGCAGTCCTGAGTGTTCATGGGGGACGGATTGAGGGAGACCACTCCAGAAGCTGAGGTAGGAAGATGCAAGGAAGAGAACTTTATTTGAACTTCTACACAGCTTAAATAGGGTTGGGGGGCTGGGTTCTGGAACGAGGTGTGACTTGGGAAGGTTTTGGGGAAGGGTCTGGGTAGGTCCCAGCCAAACAAGGCAAGGAGCCCCAAAACTGAGGTGACAGGGGCAGGGGCATGCCATATAGGGGATTGTTACCCTGCTGCCAGCAGGAGGCAGTCAAGGGCGAGTTACAGGCCATGCAGGTGGAATATCCCACCAGGGCACGGGGGAGAACAAAGAAAAAGCATGTAACTTTATAAAATCCTCTAACAGGGTAAAATTCCTAAACTGTAAAGCAGTCCTTTGGCATAACACTAGTCATATGCAAGCAAGGTGCAGCATCCAGGGATCAGGCAGTCACAGATGTGTGTTTGTGAGGGGATCCTTCTACTGTTGATAGTTCTCCAACAATAAAATGTACTTTTTTCTGATAAAATCTGATTCAAGTAGAATATGAATTAACAGAGAAAGAACTGCTAACACAGGGATTGACACAACCCCCATTGAGGCTCAAATAACTAAAGCAGACCAAAACATGAACTGTGCAGTATATTATGATTCTCAGTTCTGACTACACTGTATGTCCAAGCCCAAATAACAAATCATCATTAAAAAATAAAAACTAACATTAAATTTAATTAAACAAAGAACACCATATTTTATTTTTACTGAGGTTTGATTGGGTTTTATTTATTTATTAATTTTTTAAAATAAAAAAATTATTTGATTTTTTTGCCTGTTGTACTAAACTCCTTTGTCTGGGGATGTTGAATTCTCAGGAAAACACACTGTCTGATGGTTCAGCAAGTCCTTTAGCAAGTAACTCAAAAAAATGACTGAGCCAGTAGTGAAAACATTTATTTGGAAACCAAGTTTTAAAAAGAGCATTGATGATACACAGCTTGAGAAGGAGTAAGCACCCCATTTTTTTTCCCCACCTGGATTGTCATTCTAGATGGATGAAATATCTTAGTGAGAATGTTTGTTTGCTTGCTTGCATTTATGTTTACATATGTTTAAATTAAATAGGAATTTTTTTACTAAACAGACACTTTTCCATGATGGGAAAAGTTTGGTCCTCTTACAAGCCGTTCAGTTCTTAGGACAGTATGTATCTCTGCAATTACTTTTAGAAATTCCTTGCAATCCCCCAGTGGCAAATAAAATTCTCTGAGGCATATGGATGCATAACAGGTTGATAGCTTTCATATGCTCTACCTTTTCATTTTTCTGTCATGTGCTTAATTTGTACCTCAAAATCATCAGTGGCCAGCACAGAGCAGAATAGGAACCAAGATGACATTCTTCACTCAGCAGTGAAAATTTTAAACATGAAGGGAACTGGAATGTTTTCTACATCACTCATGTTTATATAATAATTCAGTGTTTCAATATTGTTGTTTGCTAAACTCACATAAGATATGGACACATCAATAAACCAGGCATCATGAATTCAGTGTTTCCTGGAATGTCAGAAGACACTCATTGAACTGAAAAGGAATAAGTTTTTGCAGTTCTTTAAAAAAAAAAAAAAAGAACCCCACAACCCAATGCTGATAAGATATCAGTAATACATGTTGATTGCTGCAGTAATGTTGCAGCCTCACCTGAAATATTGTTTTGGGCACCACAATACAAGAAAAACATTAAGCTATGTGAGAAGCAGCTGAGGTCGCTTGGTCTGTCCAGCCTGGAGAAAAGAAGACTTGGGGGAGAACTTATTGCAGTTACAACTTCTTTATGAAGGGAAGAGGAGGGGCAGGCACTGATCTCTTGTCGGCGGTGGCCAGTGACAGGACCTGAGGGAATGGCCTGAAGATGGGTCAGGAGGGGTCTAGGCTGAATATTAGAAAAAGATTCTTTCCCCAGAGAGTGGTTGGGCACTGGAACAAGCTCCCCAGGGAAGTGGTCACAGCACCAAGCCTGACAGAGTTCAAGAAGCACTTGGACAATACTCTCAGGCACATGATGTGACTCTTGGGGATGGTCCAGTTTAGGGCTGAGTTGGACTCCATGAACCTGGTGGGTCTCTTCCAATTCAGCATATTCTGTGATTCTGTGACTAATAAACCCTTTGCTTCTGGTCTGCACAACATATGGCAAATTAAGCTATTTCTTCAACTTCCTACACTTCAGGGCATTCACAGACCAATTTGTTTGGCCTTGGCTTGTGCTGGTTGAGAGGGACAGCAGCAACTTACAATTGCTGTGTCTTCCCTTCCAGAGGCTTAGCAGAAAGCTTCAAAGGAACTTGTCTAACAAAACTCTACAGAATAGAAATATAATATGGAAGAGACATAAGAGGGAAATGGAAGAGGAGTGAAGTTATTACAGTGAAAAGAAAAAAAAAAAAAAAAGCATAAAGGTAGAAGTCTTGGAAACATGCTATTAAAAATATATAAATAAAATAAAAATTTTATAAGCACAGACACACCTTTCAGATACTTCCCCATGTGTCAGCTGATGGGAGTCTGCCAATTTAGTGTAATGCTACACAGCTTCCATTTCTTGTTCAGCATCCTAATGCTGTCAGTAGGCTAGGAGCATGGTTGGAAGCTGCCTAAGAAGAGACTCTTGCCCTCCATCAGCTCCTTTACTAACCCCACACCTGTTGTTTACCTCAGTATATGATCCAGACATCCATGCTGAAGCAAATGCTCTCTGGCTCTTAATATCACTTCACATATCAGTAACTCTATGCAGTTAAAAAAAGATGTTCTAATAAGATTTACTTTTCTCCTCATCAAGGAAAATTTATGGTTGAAGAGAAAATTGTGACTGTGTCAGACTGAGGACATTAGGTTAAGATCCATTGACATTCTTGCCTTAATCCAGCTTTCATTCCCAAATTTGATTTTTAGATGTGTTCTCCCTTGTTGTTGTAGAGCTAATGCATTTGCAGGGTTGTTGTTTTCTTTTTTTTTTTCCTCTTTTATTTTTTTTTTAGAAGTTATTTTCTTTTACTTCTGTGCTGCTTAATGGAAATACATCAAATTCTTAGCAGAGGCAGTCACTGAATAAAACAAAGGTCTAAATGCTAATATGAATAATGAAATTTCCATGGTGGCACACATGGGAAAGAGTAAAAATTGCTAAGGCATAATGAAATAAATTATATTTTATTAAAATCTCCCTACTGAACAGATATTATGTACTAATATATTTTCTAAAATGAATCAATGTATATTTTCACTCATGAACAAAAAGCTTAAAATGCCAGTGTTTTATTCATGTGTATATAAAAAAGTGTATCCAGAAGCCCTCTTTATTATACAAAATCATTTAGTTGCAAAGGAGAATAAAAATATTGTCCAGGAAATGAACAAGCATATAAAGAATTTGTTTACTTTCAAAGTCATCTGCAAAAATATTCTAGCTGTATGTTAATGTCAGATGTACTTATGCTGTCTCCTGTTTATTTCTGACATACAAGTGCAATCGAGTAATGCTCCTTCTAAATGAAATTTAAAATTTAATATAAAATAAAAAGGTAAAAGTACTTTGCAATGTGAACATATGAATTTGTAGTTTATTGATTTATCTTGGGAGTACATTTGGGGCATTTCATCCACTGCTCCATGGATTGAGCTGAAAGATATTTAAGTTGGCAAAACAGCATTCAGACTGCATTTTAACTTTAATTAATATTCAAATTTTATTTATAGATTATGCTCTTAGACATTTCCTATCTTGCAATTACAGTTCCTGTTGTTGTGAGTGGGAAAGAGATTGAGTACTGGAACTGAGAGAAGAAAACCAAAACCTATCTTACACTTTTATTAGCTCAATGTTTGATTCTTTGCTCTTTCCCAGGCTATTAGGAAGGGAAAGATGTCTGGCTTGAGTACAATGGGAAGAGAGCCAGACTGCAATGGGAGAAAAAAATGGAGATAAGGATAAGGAATCAGTGTGGAAGCAGAAATGGTGTCTGGGAAAGAGGGAGAGAAGTCTGGGAGTTCAAATCTAAGAGGGAAATGGTGAAGAAAATGGTGAGGTAGTTAGAGAGGGAAGAGAGCCTGCCTTTGGATAAGGATTTGAGGAGACTGCCAAGATTAAAATGGTACAACTAGGAGTTATGTGGAGAAAGTCTTGAAATAAGTGAATCTGACAATGTGATACTTTACACCATGATAAATGAGACTATATCAGCAAAGACAAGGATACAGGCACACTACTCAAGCTTAAGTGAAGCGAGTTACAGGCCAACAGCCAAGATGAAGTAATTATCTGTATGTTTGCTCTTCACCAGCATTTTTTCACGTGGAACTTGTAAGCTCATTGACAAAAAACAACACTTTTCAATCTTACTTTGATAATTTTGTATAAATTCATTTAATTAAATTAGCAAATCACTTGTACAAATTTATTTACATTATGATTTTATCAGAAAAAAAGTTTTATTCTCATTTTTTACAGTTTTACGTGTATTTCTAGGTTTCAAGAGGTGAAAATTACACAAGGTGAGCAATATATAAAATGTGCTTACTTCCAATCCACTTGCGCAAACTTGTTCTAAATTTTGCCCATTTCTGCATATAATATCAAAACACTTGAATAAAAATTAGTCTATATTGCAATGAGTACCTGTATACCTTTTCAACAAAATTGAAAAACTGTTTTATCTTTATTGTGGCCCTTTTTATTTTAGTGTTCATATAAGTTGTACTAAATATCGGTAAGAGCTTTACAAAGCTACTCCTCTATGTTTCAAGGTGTTGGTCTCAGAAATGTGCTGTTTAAAAGTAATTTTAAAGAATCCTACTGATCATGAGCTTATTCAACAAAGAACTTCAAGTAAGGAGTCTTTTTCGCTTCAGTATAATCATGAGCTTCAAGTTAAAACTCATACGTAGGTAGATGGCAGAGCAGCTTGATAGTCTTCAGAATATTACTAAATAAAGATCAAAATTACTTAAGCACTAACTTTGTTGAGGTGACTTAGATGCAAATTGAAAAAAAGTACTCTGTGGAAGGGAAGTGTTTGACTACTAATTTTTTTCACTAGCTTCTGGATTTTGTTTCAGGATCTAAGGGCATCACTACGGTTTTCACCCAGTTATGTATGTATAACACAGATAATGCATATTTTTCTAGACTCTGTCTTAGTTGCTAACAATAGAGTGTTCAGTTTGGGGTCTCTTTAATTAGTTCTTACTGAACAGTCTTTAAAATGTCTAAATGATATGGACATGTTGGTATCATCAACAGATTATTCTCCCTAGCACATATCTTTAGTTTAAAAGAATGATTGTATTTTATACCTATTTTTATTGTTTGTTTTTATTATTATTTCTTGAGTTTATGCTGTTTTGGTATTTAGGTCCATAAAAGAGAAATTATCCAACCAATACAGAAGAGTCATCAGTCTGGTCCCTGAGGGGTTTTTAATATTTTACACAAGTGTTTGCAGTTAGATGTCGACCAGGAGAACATTCTAACAGTAATCAGAGGTGTAAATTAAGAATTAGTTCTATAGTATTCTACAGTTCTAGGCTCATCTAGACTGATCTTCAGATGCTACAGAAAATGAACCTTCATCAAAAAATTAAATCAAAATAATGAAAAAACATAAAGACTATTCTTCATTTACAGTCTGATGCAACACATCTCAAATTTAAGTTAATAAAAAATTCACTTAGAAAGCTGAGGCTCTCAAGTTCCCAATTACAATGTCATTTATAATCAAAAATAATTCCTTTATATCATGTTTTCTGTGCTAATACACAACTTTGATTTCAGTAAAACAAGTTGTACATATTATACTTTGCTTTGTTGATGATGAATTGCATTTCTTTTTTGTTTTGGTTTTTGATTTTCTTGTTTGTTTGTTTTTTCTCTTTGTATTCAGAATACATTTAGAAAATAACACATTTGAACAGTGGGGCCTGCTCCAGGAATCGCTCACTTTTTGCAGTGCACTACTCCCCGGTAAATTACCTTTAACAGGACTAAAAGGTGAGAAAACTGGTTTGACAAGTTGTGAGCATGTAAGCTTGCAAATGTATTAAGATTCTGATCTACTAACTCCTCCTAAAGGAAATATACACTGCTTACCATTACCTCAAATTGTATATTCCTCAGAAACTATACTTAAGGGATATATACTATAATCTTATAAAATGCCTTTTGGTCAAACCTGGATCAGGGGCTGAAAATGAATAACTATTTACAAGCAGTACTTCAACGTAGGATATCAAACCAGGGGCTCAGGTTTGAACTCAGCAAACAGTGCTTTGAAATGGGTAGTTTCTACCAAAAATTTCTACCTACATTGCATAGGTAATATTACTTCAGCAGGTCAAGGAAGGTGATTGTTTCCTTAATGACACCATATTCAGAGTGCCATGTCCAGGTCTTACTCAAGCAAGTCCTGCACAAGGGCATAAAGATGAAGCAATTAGACCCTCTGTCTTAGGAGAATCTGCAAGAGCTGTGATTTTTCATCCTGATGAAGATTCAAGAGGGATCTCATCAATGCTTATGAATATCTAATGGTAAAGGGTAAAGAAGATGGGGCCAAACTCTTTTCAGTGACAGCGCAGTGTCCATGGGCACAAACTGGAGCACAGGATGTTCTCATCTGAAGATCAGGAAATATATTATATTTTACTCTGATAGTGACAGCACTGGAGTAAGTTACCCAGGGAGCTCGTGGAATCTCTGTTCTAGAAGGTATTAAAAATGTAATTGAACAAGGGTTTGAGCAAAATTTGACACTGTACTGGACAAGAGCGATTGTCTAAATGATCTTCAGAGAGCCATTCCAACTTCAAGGATTTTGTGTTTCTGCCCTTGGATAAAGCTCAGCATCAGCCTTGGATTGTATTTAACCTGCGTTCGAGGTTGGTATTGATAGGCAAAACATGGAGTACCAGTTGGTGTGAGGCTGCTAAAAAAAAGCAAAGGCCACAGAAATATTTCTCTTCTGTGAAATTGAATCTTGGCTGGAGGTCACTGGTTGTGTCAGGTCACCCCTGAGTTTAGGAACAGGAGAAAGACAAAGTGTGCAGCTTCACATGGTGTGTGACTTAAAAGGGTCTGCCAAGGGAAATGCTATGATGGAAAAAGATTAGTCATCCAACTACTCTAAGGTAGGTCATGCCTGGGAGCCCTTGGTTAAGGCTCAGCCCTTGCCTGGATTTGGGGTTAGGGTTCTAGTAGAGTCAAAATTCCTATTGAGGAAGGACTGCAAAGACACCAGTGAAAGAACCATCATATTTTGGCTAGAGATAATATTCTTCACAGAAGGTGGCGTGGGGCTGTGTTTTGGATTTATGCTGGAAACAGTGTTGATAATGCACTAATGTTTTTGTTACTGAAAAGCAGTGCATGCACCCAGTCAAGGCCTTTTCTGCTTCTCACCCCACCCCACCAGTAAACAGGCTGGAGGGCTCAATGAACTGTGAGGGGACACAGCCAGGAGAGGTGACCCCAGCTGACCAGAAGGATGTCCCAGACATATGAACTCATGCTCAGAATATAAAACTAAGGGAAGGAAGAGGAAGACTGGGATGTTAAGAGTGACAGCGTTTGTCTTCCCAAATCACCATTGGACATGATGGAGCCCAGCTTTCTTTGGGATAGCTGAACATCTGCTTGCCCATGGGAAGTGACAAATTAATTCCTTGTTTTTCTTTGCTTACATGCATAGCTTTAGCTTTCTCTATTAAATTTTCTTTATCTCAACCCACAAGTTTTCTTACTTTTACTCTCTCATTTATCTCCCTCATCACACGTGGGAGGAGTGACCGAGAGGCTGCTGGGGCTGGGCTGCCAGCTGGAGTCAAACCACAACAGAGCTGGAGCCTGAAGATTGACTGAGGATAGAGATCCATTTTTTCATGAGTCTCCTAAGTGGTTTACAGTGAAAGGCATAGGCTGCAAAAAGATTTTCCCCCTGAGTACTTTTTCATCTGAACAATAGCTGGAAGTCAAGTAACTGAGAACCAATCTTAGTTTTTCTTAATTTTAAGGCTATGGTTGGGAAAGAGCCAAATATTATTCCCCACTTGGTGTGTGGCTTTCAAGTCTTCTCTAGGGACTTTCTGCCCTTTTTAGAGTAAGCATTGTGAGATACATTTCACATGACTGTGATAGAATGATAAATAGTTAAGAAGGGATGACATCCAAAAAGGTGTTGACAGTCAGTCTTCGACCATCACTAAACAAGTCTGACCAACAGAGAAGATACAAGAGATATTGCTCTACCAGGGGTAATGTTATAAGGAAACTTAGATATAGATGGCATCTGTATCATATTAATATGCTTTTCCTTTAGCTTACTACAAGAATCAACCTGCCCTTGGCTGTTCTGTGTTGATAATAGTTCCTTTTCGCTAATGAATAAATGTCAAGATAAACAGAAGTCATTGCATGTGTTGCAAATGTGGAGGATTTCTGATCAACAGAATCTGAATATATTTTAATGCAATTGACAATTAATAAATGACTTTGAATTAGTGATAGGACAAACATTATGAAAAAGTTTTGGTAGGAAATTATTTGTAGTTAAATAGCTAACAAAAGTGCTGGAGTAGGTATGAACCTTTTAAATTCTATACAGGAGATAAGCTACTTTCCTCACTATAAGAAACTATAAATTGAGTGAGAAAATAGCTTTAAATATTAAAATGTATTGAATACTGTGAAGAGTGGGGGAGCTGTTTGAGCAGTGCCAGAAACCATTAATCAAGGAGATCTTGTAGGGAGTCAATCTCATTTGCTCAGTCACACTGGAATATCTGGATCTTTGGGGGTACAGACTTGTATTCAGGACACCACTATCTGTCCCAGGAAAGACCTCATCATCCCTCAACATTGACAACAGAGTACATATCAACAGTCATCTTAGGTCCCATAGTATCTGAAGAAAAATCTTTTGCAGAGGTGCTTAAGATATAAAGGAGTATTTTGAACCTGACTCTGTTAGTTTCTACTAACTGCCATTGATATGGAATGGATATTATTTCTAAGGGATAGGCATTTTAACTAGAAATCTTTGCCAAAAGTGAGTTGTGTTTGCTCTGGGAATCAGGGCTAACCCAGACTCTGACAAAAAAAAGTGGATTAATTCAAAGAGAGACAAACTATGTCCTTAGGCTTAAAAATGCCTTCACAGACAAATTATGAAGTCAGAATCATTGTTCACGTAGCAATAAGAATTGACGTCACTTTTCTGATCCTAAATGCCCTACTTATTTGTAAACCAGATATTGTTTGAAGTTCATATTCTTTTTTCAGTAATTGATTTTAAAACATCCTTCAGTGTCAAGGAAATTACTAAACTCAAGTTTTCTGAAACTCTTGCAAGTACTCTCAGTAGTAGAAATACTTGGTGAGGGGGCCAGAAGGGAGTAATGTACAAATGCAGAAGTTACTATGATTTTTTTTTTTTTTGCCAAAGTAAAGGTAAGAGCATCATAGAGATATAAATTATATAATTAGGAAAAATAATGTTTTCCTCATGGCAGAAGAGTAAGTATATAGTAAGTAGGAAGAATTCTCAAGCATTTATGGTTTCCACCCTAAGTAATGAGAATCTGAAGTACTTGTTAATTTATGCCTTTCACTGAAACACTTTCTCAATAAAAAATCCTATCTCAAATGTCCAAATATTGACAAATACTATTTGTATAACGAGCTGTATTATTAAAGCCTTTGCATCTTCATAAGAAAATTCTTTTCCTATAGTAAGCTTCACATCTGCCAATCACATACAGAAACTAGAAAAGGAAGGCTTTTTTCCTATACTTATGCATTTGGTAAGTGTCCATATAAGGTCAATGGAAAGAGCTCAACTGGTTTCATTGATGCACAGTGATTTTTCCACTGGTGAACACTACTTATACATTAAATTCCATTTCCAATTTTTTTTTAATACATAGTTATTTATGCTATCTCTGATAGTTTTTCCCACTAATCACCTAAATATCTTCAAAAGTTAAGTTATATAATTGTATTTAACAACATCAAGATCCCACATACATGTATATATATAATATATCATAATTGAATGTTTCAGGTAGCTCCCAAATGTGATTCATACATAATATATACCTTGATACTATAAATGTATCTAAGCCAAAAAAAATTAGATTTCACAAACTTATGAGAACATGATAGGAAAAGGTCTCACAGGCCTTTACTCTAGTCTGACAGGTATTAAGTGATATAATCCCTCTCATAAATATGTCATACTTAAAAAAGATTGGACAGGCTGTGAAAATACAAAGTATGAATGGGAAAATGAAATCTGATAAATGTATTTTCATTGTGCAACAAATTTTATACACAATACATGATTGTTTCTTGGATAAAGTAATGAAATAATTCACAGATATTTTGTTTAGTATCATTGCTGATCTTCTATTCTTCATCTTGATGTTTGGGTTCAAATATCCCCCCTAAAAAAATCTCTATCTCTGGTCACAGTATACTCTCAATCAGTATTTTCCCAGCAAACAAGCAAAACCCCAAACTACTAATCTACAACCAAAAAGATCCCAAATTACCCAAAAATCCTGTAAACCTATGACCTCATAGGAGAGGTGCTTAGTTGCTTCATGCTGATGATCAAAGGAATTATGGAAGAAGGAAAAAGTCTCTATGGCTGAAAGTTAGCTTAATCAGCTGAATAAATGATGTTAATACACACAGGAAAAATCCTAAAGTGGAAGACATGCACTAAGTAAGAAAATTAAAATATATAAAAAGTGACAAGTTACATGTAACTTGTAATTCCAATAATGATTAAATAAAAAGGTTGTGAGGACTTTCTGAACCCATAAAATCTAGTAAAAAAAAAAAATTATAACTCTTCAGGAACAGAAACTCACTCCAGAAGTAAGCAACAAAGTGATCTGGCACACACACACGGCTCTTCAAAAACCTTTTTCACAAAGTGAAACACAGGTGCTTCAAATGCCCCAAGACTTAGAAAGAAAATGACAGAAGGCTAACAGTGGAAGAACATGAGCCATTTCCATCATGGACATAGGCTAACAGAATGCTTGCCAGAACCTTTCTCTGGATTCTAATAGGCTCAAGATATTCATATATGTTCTGGTAAAATATAGTGATGGAAAGTGATGTTAGAAAATGTTTAGATTATATCAGTTGTTCAAGATAACCAAAACTAAAGCTGTCTGCAAGATATTATAGAAAGTTGTAAAGTGAAGTCTGTCACTCCTGTGATGCTTAAGCTTTGCAGATTAATTTTTGATGGGTAGTCTGTCACTAAATTACTTTTTTTTTTTAATAGTGCTGTAGCTTATCTCTTGTACACAGAACTTGCTTTTTTTTTTTTAATAAGATGCAAGAGTAACAATCTAATTTTTTTGCACAGTAACTTTCCAACTTCAACACAACAGAGATTTTCTGTTAGCCAATACGCAAAATACTTTTAAAATAATTTGTCAAAATATGATGCCAAATTCGGTCCTGAAGTGCATAATAAACCTAATAAATGCTGGCAAAGTTTCCAGGGACTAACAGTATTTTAATCCAGTAAAAAACCTCAGTGATGTTGGTGCAATTGATCTTTTAGTCTTCAATGAGTTTTGAGTGCTCTTACAGAACTTCACTGAAATCAGGTTCTAAAATACAAATAGATACTTCAGTAGGTGGAAAGCATTTCTATCTATGTAAATTAGAATTTTCCATGGTCTCTCATGAGAACTAAAACGACTTGTCTGTGTGGATTCTCACATTTTCTTCTGGTAACACCGGGGTCTGGTTTAAAATGGATTTTATTAATTCTATCTTTGAAGAACAATGTTTCAGTCATAGGTAACATAATGCACAAGTTCTGTGTGCAGTAAGACTTTCTATCATTAGCTTTCTACCATCTGAATATGCAGATTACCTGACGTTACTGCATGCTTATCTTGGGTTCTCTGCACCTCCTCTTTTCCTGAAGGCAACTCACAACTGCAATATTCACTTTCAGCGAAATCTGGAAGAAGGATAGAATTCTCAGGGGTATCACCAGCACAACAGTTTTATTAAAATAAATAGAAGATGAATTGATGAAAGGGATCATTCATCAGCATTTCAATGAGGAATTAGCTATTCATTTGGTCAAACATCAACTGGATGGTAGCGCCCAAAAGGCCAATAAGCATAAGCATATTAAAGAGACAAAGGGGCTGCATATAGCTCCAGAACAATTTGCGGCCTTTATTTTGAACTGTAGACAGAGTAGCACTAGTGAAAGACAAGAAAAATGTTGCGAGTGTGATGATGCAAGGACGTAAGGAACATCAGGAATAACCTGGAGAAGCAGAGAGATTGCAATTAAACTCATGATATTGCAGGGAGATGCCTTTGGAAGTCAGAACAGCCTGGATATGCCATGCCTGTAGATTCTTGAAAGTACTAAGCACTGTGATTGAATTGGTGGAGAAGAGTGTATATTACAAATGGGGGTGGTGGACACACAGGAGGAACAACTGGAGGTCAAAAACCAAATCCATGCTAAACCACTGTTGACAGAAAATTTATCTTAGATATCTTAATTTGATTTTAACAATCTTTAACAAACTGTCTGGGTTCCAGCCAGGACAGGTTAACTTCTGCTGTAGCCGGGAGAGGGCATGGCTGGAACCCAAAGGTTATTTTATAGTACTCACATCATTCTGTGGGGACAAGGGAAAGGCTTCCTTTAGAGTCACATAGTGTTGTGGAGGGTATTTCCACAAGATGAGGAATCATGTGTGAACAGTTTTCCTCTTTTCTTGTATTGTCATTAGTATTGTTGCTCTTACTGTTCATTTTCTTATGCCATTGCTGTTTCCAGTAAATTGTTCTTATCTCAACCCATGATCTTTACCTTTTATGCCTCCAGTTTTCTACTTCAGCCAATTGCCTAAGGGGAGGATAGGGGAGTGATCAAGCAGTGCATGGTTTGGAGTGTTTCAGTGGGAACACTAAATTGGGGAATATCATTCCTGAAACACAATATAAACCAAGCTAGGGGGAAAAATTACCCAAAAAAGCCTGAATTTACTAGGAACAAAACCAGATAATCACAAACTGAAATGTCATTGGAAAACAAAACTTTACAGATTTTTCTGGAAACCAAGTACAAGACATAAAATTATGACCTGAAAAATAAGACACACTGTTGAGTTGTGTTGAATCAAGCCTTGGCTAGACCTGTACATCATTAGGAAGAAAACATTTTCAATTTGTGTCAGTTTGTTGTGACAGCACATAATGTTGCTTCTTTAAGCACTATATCTTTGTCTTCAAGGCATTATTTTCTGAAATGCCAATGTGGTCTAAGGGGTCACCAAGTTTTGAACAAACAGAAGCTATAAGCACTGAGTGTGAAATTTCTTCCAGTATTTATATTATATTCATTACATTAATATTAGAAGTAAAAATCAGTGTGACANCTGCTTCTTGCTGTTTCAGGAGAGGGAGAGGGGAATCTTTCTTGTGAGGTTTGTCCATTGGCAGAGAGCCAACCCGAACTTTCACACAAGGCCATGTTTATGGATGATAAAATATTAGAGTTTATATGGAAGTCTTTTTCAAAAACAGAAATTATACAGTTCTTACAAGTCTTTACTAGGAAAGTATACATTTGATACCTTGCATTTTAATTAACAATAACATATAGACAAAATAATTTTTAATTTGGTTTATTTTTTTTCAATTTACCACAGGCTTATGTTTCTTTATTAACAATACCATTGGTTGTTATAAATAGTGGCCTTACAACTTAACATAATAGGTCATGTCTACTTTTTGAAGAAAAGCACTTGTGACTTTGCTGGTACTTAAGAAGATATAAATTAAAGACTTGAAAAGAAGGAATCTGAAAATATCAGATCTTGACAGAAATATGAGAAAACAAAATAGATTTTAGAAAGTCTTGCTGAAAATCCTTTGGAAAAAAATAGAAGAAATTAGGCATTTTAATGAAAACCAAGGGGCTTGCTTTTGGCACAGTATCTCATTTTAATCTCAAAATCATCCATTTCATAATTTGAAATAAAAGGTGACCAACTATTTAAACAGTTGGGATCAAACCAATCCTTACTGTTAATAAATTAACAGGAACTCAGGCCATCATAAATACATTTTTAAGAGGAATATAAATACAAGAGTACTTATACATAGTAAGGTGAATATTTATAGTAATACTTAAATGTATTTTTATGGAAAAAATGTTCAATTTTTAACCCAAAAATAGTTGGTTTGAAATATTTCTGCTTGGTTCTTTTTCTTCCTTGGGAAAAGTGTTCCATCCAGCATAAGAGACCTGTTCAACCTCAAATTAAATATTTGGTCCAGATTTATCTCAAAAGCTTTAGAGATATAATATGAAGAGTGAAGGGCTTTTACATCTCATTATTCCAGTCAACTAAGGTCTTAATTGCTCTCAGGAGGCAACTTTTCCATTATATTTAACACAAGCCCAGAATGATTAGGATCTTAATATAGGATCCTCAGTTAAGTGCCTATGCTTATCTGGGATGAATCCATAATTTTAGCTGTTTAATTCTCTCTACTTGAGCTAAAAGAGGGAAGGGAGAATAAATTGTCATATCCACCTTCAGTCTACCCTGTACCTGGGGTATTCACCTTGGACAGAATTTCACTAGGCAAATGTGAAAGATGAGAATTCAAATCTGACATCTCCTACCTATGTTTTGTCTAGAGCTGCAGTGAATCTTTCTGGCATCTGACATTCACGTTTCTCACTGCTCCTTAGAGTGGCTGAATGATTCTTCTAGGCAATGCAATAGAATTGCATTAGAAATAGAAAGGAATATCAGCCTTTCTGGGTTGCAGTAGTAACTACAGCAAAGGGATTTGGATACTTTTGTTGACAGTTGAAATGCCATTCTTGTTCCAATTTTTTCAGTGTGCTGGCTCTTAACTAAGCTGTGTGGTATCTGGGATATAGTTCTATCAGTTCTTCCCTATAATGTTCATTTTTTCCTTATATTATTAAACATCTGCTAAAGCACTAGCAGGAGCTGAGTTATCCCCTTTCAGAATTACTTTAACTTGCACTGAGAAGGATGTTCTGCCAAGAAGTGGAAAATCATTTCAGATCCACTGTATTCCTGATGTATCTAAATCAACATACATCATCTACCAGGTGCATGTGCTTAAAGATGATTTTTTTTTTTGCCACTGATTTCAGAGGACTAATAATGGCACACATCTAGCAGGACAACTTTAGGTTTAGGTAGGGTGTCTTTAAATGTTTGAAAAAAAGAAAAACATTGCAGAGAAATTATGAGTGCCTACCATTTAACAAAACAATACTGTAGAAAAGTGAATGACCTGTTCTAATTAGAACTGTCCAAAGGAAATAGGAAACTGAACTCTCAAATTCAACTTAAATTGTTGCTACATAAACCAGACTATTCTATGGCATGTTGAGACTGCTATTCACTGGCAGGGCATTCAGAAGTCCAGAAAAATGTAATAAAATAGAGAAGTAGACTACCAGATGGATCAAGGTTTTCTCATAATTTAGAATTACTACCTTTCACAAATACTTGCACATTTTCATTAATCAACACTTAGAGCACCGGAGCTGCAATGAAAAGAGAATTCAGTATTCAATATGAATAGTATGGTTGAACTCATTAGTTTTAGGAAATCAGCTCTCAGTGAGTCAGTTTGATTAGCAGTACACAATTGGAAAAGAGGCTGAATCACAGGATTCTTTGATCTGATATTGTGGTTCTCTGAAAATTAGGCATTATTTAAACTTTTGCAAACTATCTCCTATTGCTAAGAACAATATATTTTGAAAAGCATATTATAATATGATACAGAGAAATAAAGAAAAAGAGTAATTTTCCTGCTTCACTTGCCTTGAATGTCAGCAGATGCAGTAGTGCAAAAAAAAAAAAACCAAACCAAAAAAAACAAAAACAAAACAAANAAAAAAAAAAACAACTTTAAAATTTTGAAAAAAAAAACAGTTGAAGAATTGTGAGACAAAATTGTGTTTTACCTCAGAGACAATGGTCAATTCTGTGAGGTCAAGTGACATATTGACTTTAAATATTTTCATGATTTCATGACAGGGAGCAGGAAAACACATGGAAAATAAATTCCAGACAATGATTATTAATTCTTACTGCATCAACATGAAAATTTCAAAAACTTTTGCAAGAGCTAAAGAGAAGAAATCTAAGAAGAGTTGTTATAGAAGTTTCAATCAAATATTTTTTATGTCTTTCCTTATTCAAAAGAAATGCCCAAAACAAATAAACAAACAAACAAAAATCACCAAAACACAACTAACACAGAATATTTAATAATTGCATATCATCCACTTCACATGTAAGTGCTTTCTCATTCATAGATGCTGCTTTTGAAGTGGATACCATAGTGTTAAAAATGGAACTCCATAATAATCTCTTAAAAAATAAGTAATGGCAAATATTACCATATAGCTTCCTTCACCAAAATGTAATCACAGTTAGGACAGAGCAAATACAAAAGGTGTATAAAAGTTTGCAACTTATAATATCTCTTTCATGCTCATATATTTTTTCTTATTGACTTTATATCTGTAATTACAGCAAAAGAAGCACTGTGGTGACAGCTCTGAGTCTAACCAAATATAAAAAAAAAAACATATATGAAAGCAAATAAAAGCCCTGCGAGACAATTTACAGTCATTTTAAGGTGAACATCATTTTCTGTATCTACAATGTTACTAAAATAACTTAGTTACTTTTCCATTTTTAATGGAAACATTTTTTAGGGATTAAAATAAGGTGATAAAATAGAGCTCACGCAAGTTGAACTCATTACTATGAGAACATTCACACAGAATCTTCTGGAATTCACTCAAATTCATTGAAAAAAGTTTCATTCTCCTTTGCTATTTTAAATGGTGTTGTCTTTAAAACAGTTTTAGTTTTAATTAAACTACAATGGTGTCTCTAATATATGCTATTAATTATACTGGAAAAATTTTACATGAAAATATTTCAAAGCTCAATATTCTTCACAAAAGTTTATTTTCTCTGTAGATAAAATTAATCAGAACTGCAGTTACTGACAAAGAAATAAGTTCAAAGGATTTCCTTAAATATAGTGAATAAATACAGTTCTTTTTTTCTTTTCAATTTTTCCATACACTCACTCAATTTCTTTTTATTTTACATTAACTGTCTTAAAAAAACATTATGGATGTGCAGATTTGTTAATAATTGTTTTTAAATAATTGTATTAAGAAATTATAATGAACTTCAGTCCTTAGCTCCAAACATTTTCCTTCCAATATTTTATACAAGGTCCCTTGGTCTGTTCAGCCTGGAAAAGAGACTGGGGGGAGACCTCATTGCAGTTACCACTTCCTCCTGAGAGGAAGAGGAGGGACAGGCACTGATCTCCTCTCTGTGGTGACCAGTGACAGGATCCAAGGGAATGGCCTGAAGATGGGTCAGTAGAGGTTTAGGTTGGATATTAGAAAACTATTCTTCCCCGAGAGGGTGTTCGGGCACTGGAACAGGCTCCCCAGGGAAGTGGTCTCAGCACCAAGCCTGACAGAGTTAAATAAGCATTTGGACAATACTCTCAGGTGCATGGTGTGACTCTTGTGGATGGTCCTGTGCAGGGCCATAAACCTTGTGGGTCTCTTCCAATTTGGCACATTCTGTGATTCTGAAGTAATTAAAAAAATATAAAAAACGTCAAATAAATAATGAATAAATACTGCTGACATTATTCAGCACTGTAAGTATGAGATAACATCAACAGAAAAATACTTAGACTCTCATACCTTCATATATACACTTGAATGTGTGTACAATAAATCAAATCAAAGCTCTTTTTTTACTGTTGTTGAATAAGATTTTGTATGTATGATATGAGCTTTCACTCATTAAGTCCAATGGACAAAAGATTCTGTTTTCTATAAGA
The DNA here is from genome assembly GCA_013400415.1 of Scytalopus superciliaris. Lineage (NCBI taxonomy): Eukaryota > Metazoa > Chordata > Aves > Passeriformes > Rhinocryptidae > Scytalopus > Scytalopus superciliaris. The sequence continues at coordinate 75,554 of VXBX01007008.1, read as the reverse complement.
AAAAGTAGACAAAATACTGATAATACTAATTGCCAAGAACTTGATCAAGAAACTGCAAGGTTATACCTGACATGAGCAATAGGCGCAGGAAACCTATTGTCTTGGTTTAAGGCAAGCTTTTAATGGGTTGCAGGCACTGAATTGTTCTGCTTGACTGAAACTAAAGAACTTCTGCTTATGCCTAGGAACAGAAATTCAGGCACCAGAGGACCTTCAAGGCCAATAAAGCTCCAAAACTACTATTTACTGCACAGAATTTTTACAATTTGCAGGATGGAGGCCCTAATATTATTTAATGAATAAGCAATAACATAACAACAATGGAATATTAAAGGCCAAATTTTAATTGACCCTGTACTACTCAGTTTCTCTTTATAAGCCATTATTCTGTTTTTGGTGTCATGAATACTTCACTAAATTTAAAACTTTCTTTGTATAATTAAATTAGATCTGAAATTTAACGTTTTTTTGCACTTTACTATTAGTGCCTTATGCCAATAAACAGGTATAATTTTTCTCTATATTATTTTCACTTTTGACTCAAAGTGATATATATCTTGATGATACAGATCTAAAAATCTCTATCCCTCTGCTCTACCAACTAACTATTAATAAGAATTAATACATTTACAGAATTACATTGGAAAATTTATATTTTATTAAAATAATAATAGTCAACATATAGAATGAAAACAGACAATGCACAGATTTTCTTAAAATAGGCATAATTTTCTTCAGACATCAGTCTTGCCTCAGGAGCTATTAAAAAGAGATTTAATTTACCCTAATTTTACAAAATAAAGTCCATGACTGAAAAAAGAGGGACTTATGTCAGCTCTTGTTTCTAAAACACAGAGTAAGACAAAACTTTTTAATGTTACTTTCAGATATGTACAAATTCAATCTTAGTTAGAAGTTACTCATGTGGATCATATTTTTAAATTCCAACCAAAGAGTTTTAAACCAGCTGACTGCAATGATTACTGGAATCATTTCAGAGTGTTGACAGGCTTTTGCCATTATCACAAGTAGACAATATAGTGATATTGATGTTACAGTCTCTTTATGGTATTATTAAAAGGAACATTGGTAAATGTGAACTTACTGCAATTATCATTCCAGCTGTCTGTCAGTATTATTTGTGTTAGGACAGCTGAGACTCATACAAAATTCCAAGTTCTAAGCAGATTTTTATTTGGTGTTTTCCTTGTAATAAGCAGCTGACTTGCTCATCACAAAATACTCTGTGAGTTTGTTTATTCTTTTCATCCTAAAAAGGTATCTCCCTAGGTGTGGGTGTGTATATATAAGGCTTTCTTTTCCTGCTTGGGTTTGTAAACTTGATTTGGGTAACATTCACATGACACGAAGCACATAGCCAAGTTGATATAGCATATAATGTTTCCAGTTAAATCCACACTAGATCATGAGAGACATGGCAGTGTTCCTAAAATACTGCCTTTCTCTACAATCTGTTACTATAGTACCAGATAACATTTGAGCTGATAGCTTTCAAATTCTGTGCCACTCCTGCCAATGCACTCTGGCTCAAAACTTCATAGAAATATTTTAGGCAAAATACTAATGTGGACTTAATTAATTTCAGTGAATTTTACAGAGAGGTTGCCAAATTCATTGTACATCTTAAACAATTCTGTTTCTTTCCTTTCCTCCCCACCACCCCCCCCCACCCAAAAAAAAAAAAAAATTGGAAAAAAACCCAGATTTAAAGATTAGAATTAAAACTAAACTGCTGTACCTGCTCCAGTCAACCTTTACAGTAGTGTTCTGGACAAAGTAGGAAATCAAAAGTTCAGGAGTAAAACAAGTAGCAGAACTAATGAAGTTTGGGTTTCTGCAGATTAGTTTTGTGGATGATTGGTGTGAGTGTCTGATAAAGTATGAGATATAAGTGGAGGTTTACCAGTCTGGGAATATCTGTAGGTTTTCATTTTGTGTTTTACTTTCATCTATATGAATATAACTAGGACACAGAGAACTCATGAAATAACCTCACTAATAACCTTGCACATCTCTATGATTTAATAATAATTTAGTGAAAGTGACTTGGGAGAGTAAGAAGGACATGCTTTGGTTGCTTGCAGATAACTTGAACAGCTAACTTGAACAGCTAACTTTAATTCTGGTTCATAGCATCTCCAGCCCAACTCAGGACAATTGTCTGTAGGAGCTCTTCTTTCTCAAACAGTTAGTACAGACTGGTTCACTACCTCTTTCTTCAAAGAAAATCTCATGTGTGTCAAACTCATCTATACTGCATCTGTCCAGTTCTCCAGGCTCTATGTGATGCCTTGGTGGCCCATCATCATTATTGCTATGACTTCTTTTCAACTGTGGTAAAATTAAATCCCCATTCAAATAATCGGGGGGGGGGGGGGGGAAAAAAAAAAAAAAAAAAAAAAAAAAAAAAAAAAAAAAAAAAAAAAAAAAAAAAC
>VXBX01007008.1:53668-68795 GCA_013400415.1 Scytalopus superciliaris | reverse complement strand
AAAAAAGAAATGACGTTTCAGGCAAATGGAAGTGTTTCTTATTCTTAGCTTTTGGAGAGAGGGCAAGAACAAAACGAAAGAAAAATATGAATAATTCAGCAAAGAAAAAGTTTAGGATCTCTTCAGAAGAGTAACTTCTTCTCAAAGCATGATTACCTTTGCAGCTGACCCACATTAAAATAAATGCAATTACACTTGTCTGCTTAAGGAATGTAAATAAATATAATTATACTTGTCTCTTTTATAACATTGAGAAACTAATCATATGAAGAACAAAGGAAAATATGCATTAAAAAAGTTGGAAAATGAGGAAGACTGTAAAACTTTAGATTGTATGGGATAAGTAAAAGACAAAAAAAAATTTAAAAATAATTAAAAAACCCCAACAGAAAAGAATACATGAATGGATTTTAAGTCTCCTTTTGTCATGTACTTCTGTAGTTTTCTTAATGATGTGGGACCCTTTTCTAAATGACATGTTAAAAAATCAGCAATAAAAATTGCAGTTAGGGACACAATGCAAAGCAGATTACCTATTCTGTCATTAACTTTGTGCAGCTGCAAAGGACCTGATAATTCCATTCTCAGACAGAAAGGGATGAAAATGGTGATAAAGAATTGTGGGAAGGGGAGGAAAAAGTTGTAGCTACAGTTTACCTGTATTTACTCACCATCATAAAAAGTGGTGGAGTTGAAATTAGTAAAGTCATCATTTCATTCAGACATTTCCTGGTTTTAGACTAAAGCAGGAAAACTGGAAGTCTAGGGTATGAAGTAGGAAAACATCAGAAAACAAAATTTCTGCAGAAAATTCTAGTAATTTCTGCTTTTGAGGAATGAATGTAAGTTTTAAAAGACAGAACATGGGAAAAAAGTTTATAAAGTATTATATTACAAATAAAACAGATGGATAGTGCAAGTTTCCATAAAAGAATATTGAACATGTAGTATTTCATGATGTTATACCTACCATGAGACATAGTATAAAATTAACTTTCATCATGAGTTGTCAGTCATGCCATCTTATTTTAAGCTAAATAATAAAAAGTGTAGTAAAATATAACATTAATGCATAACAAAAAAATAGACAATATTTAAAATCAAANTTCAAATTTTTTTTTCCCCATCATTTTATTTCATAGGTTTTAAAATACTTCTGACTCTTCACACTGAACAATAAATAATAGGACACACCTAAATAGCTCTTTACAGTATGCATATAATTCCAACAATTCTTTTTGAAATACATGTTTAGAAGGTGACCAACTCAAGCTCATGTTAACTCGTAACATATTTTCATAGTTTCCCACTTACAATACTCTTGGTGTGGAAAAGTGAAACAAACTAGAGAAATCCTTCCAAGTAATAGTAAATTTGCCTATAGCTATTGCACCCCAGTCACCTATTTGTACTTCCTAAACTAGGCAATGCTAGATTGGATTAACATAAAAACTTTCAATACTGAAGAGTCATCAAAAGTGGCAGTAGACAGCAGGTGGCATTCCAAACACCAATCTAACAATAATAGGAGCACATTACATATTTTAGACATCATAAAAATAATCCAAAACCCATGAAAGTTAGAGATTTTTATTGTTCTGATACTGGTTTGGGGTGTTGGGGTTTTTTTTATGAGACATGAAACAGAACACCTACACACCTGTGATCATTAAAAACATAACAGCACATTCTGCAAATGTTGGACTGAAAATGCACCATTATATTCTAAATATATGTCTACTGCAGTCCTGTTTAGACAAGCTTGTTCATTAAATTACTTTTTCCTTTATGACTACTAAGAAATGGTCCTGTATAAAATTTGGGCAGTCTGCCTTTCCTTGTTTGGTAACAACAACATTTCATATAACATTGCTTATCTATTCATTATCATTAGAAGGGAAAGGTGGGTTTTGTTTGTTTGTTTGTTTTGGGGGGAGGGGGTTTGATTTTTGGTTTTGGTTTGGTTTTGGTTTGGTTTGGGTTTTTTTGCAATAAGCAGTAGTTTATAGTATTATTATTTCCCAAAATCCAACCTTAAAGATATTTCTAAGGAAAAATTAGTTTACCTAGAACCCACATACTGAAGTATCCTTAATTTTTGAAGATTTGAAGGCAGACTTCAAAAATCCAACCCTGATCTGGTGCAAAACACTGATACAGGTACATTCAAAGTCCAAAAGACAAATACAAAAAGACAGATGATGAGCAGTTATTTTAGGTATGTATATGGCATCTACACTGAGAACTTAATAGCCAGTGGAATGGAGTTAACAGTTCCATAGGCTGATTCCACTTCATGCTTGAATTTTCCTTTGATGATGTAACTATCAAGAGAGGCAAAACCTCTCTAGTGCCTCTCTTGAGCACCTGTACTGCACATCTAAACTTAAATACTACTCCCAGCACCAGCAGTATGCAAGATACTTTTCACGCAGATAGTATAAAAGTTGTGTTGAGAGACATCCAGAGAATGCATGGCCTTTTCAAAACAAAAAAAAAAAAAAAAAAAAAAAAAAAAAAAAAAAAAAACTGTGAAACCACAAAGGGGGGAAATGTNAAAAAAAGTCTGTAATCAGCTAAGGGAGAGACTTGCTTATTTGGTTTGTTTTTAACTACCTTTATTACAACATCACTGAGCTTCAATAAGTTTTTGCCTGCTCAGTCTGTTATTCTGGATATAACCTGTATTGAGTTTCAAAATTACTCAGAAATAATATCACCAGCATGTTCTGTTCACTCCTCTGCTATCCATAGATATCATTCTTCAGCAATATAGTTATTCATGATGAAAAATTTGAAATTCACAAAAAAAACCCCTCAAACTTAATCTAGAAAAAAGAATTTCTCTGAATTACTTCAGTCATCCTAATCTAACAATAAAGATATTATGTAGATTATTAACTATGAGAAAAGCCCAAGGCTATTAAAATGGTTGCTGTTGAAATTGTATACTGAAAGCAGTAGAACATTCTCTTGCCATAGCATATCTAACACAACCACATGACCATAAAATGGTCAACTTTCAAAGTTCTTTTTATTTTATTATTTTATTATTATTTTTTTTTTTAACCTCAAAGAATTGGGTCCATTCATTAGGGTAAACAACATTGATATTTCCCTTTAATGGATTAGCAAAGCAAATTATCAGACATTTGTCTTTCTATATTCCTGTTGTCCTAATTATAACCCACCTTCTGTACTCATTTTGTGCAGAGCACTGTGGTACAGTCTTGTTCCCAGTGTGCCATACAGATACACTGTCTTTACTTGAGGAAATCTCTGCAGCTATGTGCTTGGAGCTACTGCATTTGATCATTGACATGTCACCATAAGGAAAAAGTTAACAAAGATCAGAGATGAAAAAACAAACTTGGACTGGTAAATGAAGGCTCTCTTAAGAGGGATGTATGGAGAGATAGTGACATACCTGACCGGTTAGAAGCTAGATCCTTATTCCTATTGTAACAGAAAGGGAATAAACAATGGTCAGTAAGCTGTAATAATACACTCTGGTTTTTACAAAAACTGCTTGAGAAGTTAAAGATAAAAATCTGACCTCTTTTGGCTCAAGACAATATAATCTAGAAAGTTGAACCTTTGGATACTTTCATAGATGGGACAGTCAGAGGCTGTTAGTACATGGATGCTATTATTTTTGTAAAGATTTTTTTCCTTGAAGCTAGGTGCAGGTGTTTTATATCTTCAATGTCTTATGCCCTTTTCAGACCAATTTAGTGAAAACATTTTTACCATATTCTAGCAAAATCCCTCGCAAAACTGTATCCAAACATTTTGATTCTTCTTCAAAAGGTCCACCTATATTCTGTGTATTAAAAAGAATTGATTGATGTGTCTGTATTGATTTGTGAACTTTTACAAGTATTAAAGTCTCAGCACACTAACTCTTCGTGCTGAATCTTTATATTTGAGGAATTTTTTTTTTTTTTTTTTTTTTTTTGTGAGAGTCTGAGTTGCTAGAGGGCATATTTAAATGGAATTGAACAAATATTTCCTCAAATGGTTTCGCAAAGAAAGGAGATGTCTGGTATTTTTTTTCCTTCAAATTTATATCGACTCATGTACTCACAGCTTTTCAATTTTGTGGACTTTCATAGAATATTGGATGAACAGCTCAAGAGCCTTTTACTGTCTTCACAGCAAGCAGAACAGACAGCAACAGGCACGATTTCCAAATACTTTTAACATGCCTCAAGCCTGACCTTGAAGAAAACACCTCTAAGATAAGAGTCTCAGAAGCTTGTTACATGGCCTAGGCATGTTCAGAGAAGATATTTTATGGGATTTATTTTTATTTGTGTGTTTCTGTATGAGCTTTAATTTTGCTAATGGCGACAGGAACCATTTTGGTTGTCAGCTGAGATCAGGACTGTACTGCCTGTCAGTGCAGTAATTATGTTGAAAACAGTGAATTTACTTCATGTGCAGTTACAGAAACTAACAACAGAAATGCAGCCATTTCCAACACAAAATAAATATATGCATTGTTTGTGTTAAATAAATGGAGATTTCTCTTCCAGTAATGTGTACTCATACGTATGAAATGAACCATACAAATAACTATTAAGACTATGTTTACATCTATCTATCCTAAGAATCACAACATTCATTTTGTATTATTAGCTTGAGTCTGTGGTGAAATAATTTGGAACGGATAAAAAGGAGTCTTACAGAAGGAACTTTGGGAATGCAGGAAAATGTGGAAATCAGGTTCTGAAAGTGAATTATAGCAATGACAGATTCCAGATTTCTGATTTTTCTTAGCTGATAGTCTGTTTAGACTACTGCAAGAACCCTTTTTTGTTGTTGTTTTTTTACTCATTTTATTTCTATTGTGAAAGGATAAAAGAAACATTAATTTTTAAATGTTTTTATTCTCCCTTTCATTTCATCCTTAGGTTTGCATTCAAATGTGACTGACAATTGCAGATGATCACATTCTTCAAAATTTTGAACTACTGTGGCAAGTAATTTCACTTGAGAATTTCCAAACTAGACATCATTATTTGCATCTCAGGTACTTGTCCTCTGTGTCAACTCGTTTCTTCTCATTAAGTACAGGAAAATCACAAACAAAGATATGAGAATAAGCATGCCAAAAATACCATTAAATAAATAAATATAACCTTTTACACATGACCACTAGTAATTTTGTTAGTTTCTCACCATTGATTTTGAACTTTCAACTCATATAAAATTATTGTGAACATTAATGGAAAACAATTGTTTGACTTTACAACCATATCTCTACCATCTTTATAGCTTTTCCATAGTTTCTATAAATGTTTGTTTCTTTTTTATTTTTTTGTTTAATTTTTATTTAAAGCTCCTTTCTTATGAAGAAACTTGTCTTCTACCTTGTTTGCAATCCTGTATTGCTGTAGAGGCAGCTAAGGGAGTCAAATGAAAATTATTGATGATAAATAAAATAATATTCTACATAATTATGTGAAAAAAAAAGGCAAAGGGCAGATTACAATGGTAAAATATATCTCTGTGCACTGTATCAATGCAACAATAGCTAACATAAAGAAGTCAGGGCAAAATCAAGAAAGAAAGACAGTATTGTAATCTTTAGATCTGGAAATATTTAAGAGTATAGATCCAGTAAGATCCACCTGTGATTTTCCGCAATGGTAGTAGACCATACAAGTTACAAACATACAGTTACAAACTCCTTTTTTCAAGACTTGTGTTTCTGAGGATCTTGAATGAAGAAGAAAATATAACACCTCTTCTTTTCTTTTCTTTTTTCTCTTTTCTTTTTTCTTTTCTTTTCTTTTCTTTTCTTTTCTTTTCTTTTTTTCTTTTCTTTTTCTTTTTTCTTTTCTTTCCTTTTCTTTTTTCTCTTTTCTTTTCTTTTCTTTTCTTTTCTTTTCTTTTCTTTTCTTTTCTTTTTTCTTTTTTCTTTTTCATTTTTTTCCTTTTCCTTTTTCTTTCCTTTCCCTTATTTTACCTGGAAAAGGGGTTACATTAAATTAATTTACAAGAAAAGGAGTTTAGAAGAAAAAATCCACCTCCTCTGTTGTCCTTATCCATGCTTTATAGTGAGAATGAAACATTGCAGCTCAGTTACAACTGAGATATTTAAATTTCTGCCACAATTTTTACTGTCATCCCTATAAGCAATATTTTTACCTATAAACTTCATATTTTTGAATGTAATCAGTAATAAATTGCAGCCAGTCCTATAGTTCTGAAGATCATACATTTGTTGTTTCTTAATTAATTTTTTTAAAGGAAATTAGTAGATCATAAATCTGTATTAACTACAGCAGTTTGATCTACTTGCCACAGAAGGAATATAAGGTCTGTTTGCTTCTACTAAACCAATAAGACCTGATCATATTCATGAGGTCAAACACCTACAGTGACAGGTGTTGGTATCAAGCTGTGTTTCTGTGAGTCCATCATTTGCTTAAATATTACTGATGATGCCAAGTTGAAGATTCAAATTAAATTAATAGCTTGGTTTCATCATTCTGACTTACGACGTAGTAGCTGATGCAGAGAGGTGACCAGTGGCCTTTGGTTTTAGGTGATGGATCACTTGAATGTCTCTATGGGGACCAATTTTATTAAACACTGCCCTTCCTTTTCCCTTCATGAAGAAGTTGTAGACTGCAATGAGGTCTCCTTGACAGAAACAACAATCTTGACCTTTTGCTTAGATGTCCACAGACTTTTCCAGATTTTTCAGAGAACCTGAATAATTGTTAGTTCTTAATACAAGAACTTTCATCCTCCTTGCATGTTATACTTTGCCATTGTCAAATTACAGCATTTGTGTTTTGCCCAAACATTTAGCACATAAGTACTAACAGAGGTATAAAAGAGTTGGGCTTTTTTTCCCCAGTGTAAGTGATTTTTTTTTTCCCAGGGACTAATGAATAATAACAAGGCAACACAGTAACAATGGGATATTTATCTCACAATTATGAAGGTCTTTATCTGAAGTATTTGTTCCAGGCTCTCTGTATGGCCACTATGTCCATGAAAAGTAGAACTGTAAAGTCACTTAAATGCTACATTTTAAAGAAAAGGACAGTTTTCCACAGCAATGACATTGCTATGTTATTGTGGTAGTGATGGGGGAAGCTGTGGGAGTTGTTTGCTTTGGTTGGGCTATTTTTTAAAGATTTAATTGTTTTTCCAACATTTTTGCTGGCTAGAATATTATAATTAATTTTCTATTACCTGCAAGACTTAGAATTTTGAAGAACAATATTTTTTGTGTTGATTCCACAACATATTGGCACTGCCGCAGTTTACAATGTAAATTTAGCAAGCATACTGAGAGAAATGAGAAAATCTTCACCAAGGCATGAATACAGACTCAATTTTAATCACATTGTGACACAAAATAGCAAATGCAAAGAAACAAAAAACACTTTGATTTGACCTTATTGCATCAGTCCTGTTGTGATTGACTAAGTCAGTATAGTACTCTACATTTAATCTTTCACAGTGCCATTTTATTCAGAGTATAATGTACATTAAAAATCTTTCATATATTCTCTGCTTTTTGTTCAAGGTTTTTCCCTTCAGACTGCTTTAAAAGATGCTAGTTAGCATTAGAAGATGTCTCAATACCATTATTTGAAATATATTTGGGGTTATCCAATAGTTTATCTATCCATTTTCAGTCTCTTCTGCTGTATCATTACTAATGCTCTCCACTATATATGACACAGATGAATTAACTATAGAAAAAAACTTAAACCCCAGTAATTGCAACTGAGAGCCATATCCAGATAATACTTACAGAAAACTGCTTGGTACAAACACAGCACAAACAAAATCTGTGCTTTTTGTTGCTGCTTTTTGCTTAAATCTAGAGGCACAACAGTAGTAATAAGTGTGTGGGGGGGTTATGTGTGTTTGGTTTTGCCTGTGTGTGTGTTTTAATGCTTCACATTTATCTCGTAAAGGATCTCCAAGTAGCTTAAGACCTATTCCAATCTTGCAGCAGTTGAGCAGTCTTCAAACAGGATTCTAACAGGGATCTGGACAGATACTAAGCACTTTTCTCATTAGGCTCTATCAGGTCGAGATACTAAAGATATTCAGATTATATTTAAAGCTTATCTCACAAAGGAGATTTAGTCAGACAAAACAGCATTTCTCAGAGAAAAGGAAGAATCATACTAAAACTATAGTATACAGCAATCATAATACATAAAGAAACCTAACAGACATTTTTTACATATGAAAAATCCTAAAAATCATCAGACAAGTTGACAAGCTATCCTATTTACTAGAAGAGTTGCCAAACAATACAGGTTTTAGCCACCTGATCATCTGATCAAATGAAAAGAGGATGAAATAATACTGAGTACAAGAAACAGCAAACTATTCCCTGCAAGTTAAGTCCCACAATAAGTGGGGGAAAAAATTGTATTCACCCTTTAATACAATTCTAAGTTCAGTCCTCTCAAAACCCAGTAAAACTTTTAAAAGTTCTCTCAAAAACCATCAAGATAGCAAACTACTAGGGTTTGCCCAAATCTGCTTGACTAATTTAAACATCAAAGAACCAAGGCCCAGAGACTGGAATTTCTTCTTGTTGCCTGTGTGCTTGTATCATCATTCTGTACTTTGTATGTAAAGAGGAACAAATATCTTTCTTTTCTGAAGGGCCAAACCTAATGCATACCTGTCTCTTCCTTGATCTAATACAGGCCCTCATCAGAAAGTGTTATCCTGTATCAAGGAACTGCAGTGAAATCTTCTTCTGAAGCAAAGTTACGCTAAAATGGCAAGAAGGGAAAGTTAGTTTCCTAATCTGAATTACTGTATGTGTCTCAGAAACCCATTTTCCTTCTCATTTTGTAAATCTATCTATAAGACTACTGTTTTTCCAGAATTAAAATGGTATCATCTAAAGCAAGCACATCTTAGTGTTAAACCCAGCCAGAATGAATAGGTAATATATTCAAATTAAACAATTTTGTTCCTCATGAATATTTCCTTTTATGAAAATATCCATGCTTTTATTAGCATATGACCATGTTTAGTATAGCTTCTGGTAGTGTACAAAAGTAAATAAAATGTTACATATCCTTATATTACTTTTGTACTGAATCTTAGTCTTATATTTTTAATTCCATTATAAAAATAATAAAAGGAAAAATGCTAAATGTATAAACTGGCAGGTTTTTTTTACATTCAGCCATAATATTATGCACATTTCCCTGTCAAATTGGAATTGAGAAAGAAATCAAGTGCATTGCAAGAAAACAGAATTATAAAGCAGAGCATTGGTTGACTCCACTCATTGTGGTTTGGTGTTGGTTTTATGCTAATTGCTTTCTCAAGGAGGGAGTCAAGCTCAAAACTTAGTAGTACTCGAGGCAGTTGAGACCAGGTTTATGGTCCTATGGGAGGCTAATGTGGAACAGAGAGTCACAATGCACAATTGTGTTAATTGCTCATGGAACCACACTTCAGCTTTCCAGTGGGATGAGACCGTATTTCTCTGCTGATGCTCACTTCAGACTGTCTCTTTAGAGAAAAGCCTGGCAACTCACAAATTGTGTCAAACCACAGTGTAGTTCTTCGAAGACTTTAGCCCTCTAAGAAATGAAACCAGCAAACTTGGCATGTATTACATCATTTGATTAGAATAATTGTTGTCATCCTCACCAAGCATTGATTTGTGGCCCCAGAAGTGCAAAGTCAGAGACTAAAAGATAATTATATTCAAATCCCATTTGAATAGTTACATTAAATGAATGTAACAAATTAAATTACTGATCTCTTGAAAGACCATTAATATTGTTCAGTGAATACAGGCCAGCTTCAACTTCTGTTCATATAAAATATCCTCTTAAATATGTCTTCAGAGGAATAACAATCTGTAAAAGCAGACGTCAGTAGTAACAGAGAAAAACAAAAGAAGTTAAATAGGAAAAGTATTCATATTAATTTTAGACTAATTCTAAAAATCTTACTTTTTCCTAACAAAAAGCACTATAATTTCCTGATGATACACCTTCTTTAACAGTGAAAACTCCTATCACTTCATCTCATTTGTTGGTTGGTTGGTTGGTTGAGTGGCTTTGGGGTGGTTGTTTGTTTTTTTTTTTCTTCACCTCAACAGTACATTTTTCAAGAGACAGAAAAATGTTGGTCTGTCTTTCACATAGAATTAATATCTTCTATAGTGTCATTAAGAACCAAATCACTAGAGATACTGAGGTGCTGGAACACTTTCCAGATAGTACTTAATTTTTAGCTGTCCTGTAGCCTAATAAAATCCTTTCTCATTATTTCAGTTTCATACACATTACAAAGTAAGGTGAGAAGCATAGGCTGTGTGGAATTATTTCACAGTGAACCTCTTAACTTTTCTCTTAGCAAACTCTGAGAAGAAGGTGAGGTTTGTGCCTTGTGGCTAAATCAAGAAATGTTTGCTGATATTTTTGTTTAGTGTGATGTGGAAAAAAGTATTTGAAATAAAATTTTCTGAGGAGAGGAAGTGAGGAGAGGAGGGTTTCCAGCTGCTGGATACTGCCCAACTGAACAGATTTTCTGTGGTGGGTGTTTCTTTGCCTCCTTACCTTACTGGGGTTTTTATTCAAATATCTGGACCTGGATGTTATATACCCTAAGGATGTGCAATAGAATGAAATGATCTGTCCAGCCCAGTAGGTACCTAACTTTTTTTCTACAAAGATGCTGAGGGGCCTTCCCAGTGTCAGCTTGTTGCTAGCTCTCAGTCATATGTGAATTCTAGGTCATCCCTTCTGGGAAGAACTCTTTTGCAGAACCCTTCATAAGACCACTCTAAACTCCCCTCATTCGTCAACAATGAATTATTGCTTATTTGGTCCTTTTTAAAACCCTTTGAGTTCACTTTCACTGTGGAAGAGAATCTAAATTTCTGTTTCATTTAAGTATATTGAGCCATCTACCCAACTGACTTAGAAAAAAGGTATAATGCAATAAATAGAACAGAAGACCAGTCCTGGTCTGTTAACCAGACCAGTCTTTCTGGTATCACTTATGTACACATGTCCCAGCTGCATGCATGTTCCAACTCTATTTCTGAATCAAAGAATATTATGCAGAAGCACAGTGATCTCTCTGCCACCAGAACTTTCTGGGAACTTTCAAATTCATCTTCATTCATCTTGTGAACTTGCAGGTGACAAACAAGCTTTATCAACAATAAGTGCACTCCTAGCTCAGAGTAGCAACTTACTTTCTGTCCTCACTGCCATCTAAACTGTATTCCTGTTTCTCACCCAGTACCTACAATAGCTCATAACTCCTACTTACAGTGCTTTTGCTGCAATTTGACTTCCAAGTACAAAATAATCCTCTTGGTGTCTGATTGTGATTGAGTACCACAAGCTAGTACAACACAACTATATCTGTCTAAATTTATATTTTCAATAATAGTTTCTGAAATAACTCTTAGTACAAAATATTGAAATATTTGTGAGAACTGCTATGCTTTCAAGTTTCTAAAGCATGTGCCATATAGGAATGACAAACATGGTAAAACAGTTTGTTGTACAGTAATACTTATCCTCAAAACTAGTTTTTACTTTACACCTGTTATCAACATCTGTATAAGAGATGAAGGAGAACCACTTCTGGTACTATGTATCATGATGTTCAGGTTATTTACTGGGGTAGTCTGGGTGTAAATGCCAGCTCCAAATCAGCCAGAAGAAACATCTGAAACAAGCCAAATATATGCCAGGTAGGTGTGTTGAAGTGCTGGTGTTGATGAAGTATGTGGCACATGCACCTGTCTTGTTGCATGGGAAAATCTACTTTGAGAATTCCATTACCATTAAGGCACACAGTCTCTCAGTAGTTTCGGTGACTTTCTGCATGACAAGGAACATAAAATTACATTTGTGAGGAGATTCAGTGACAGAAACTGGTCCGTGATGCTGTCTGGGATCATGTGAATAGCTGTGAAAGTCTTTACTAGGGGAATATTTCTGGGAAGAGACCTTGGAATTTTCCCACAAATACCTTTACTTTGAGGCAAAGACTGAACAAACTATACCAGCTGTGCAGAAGACATGAAGGGAAGTGAAGAGTGTGCTATACTAACACATTTATTATAACTTTCCTACAAAATTGTTTTAAAAACAATTTTAAATTTCTACTGTTTACTTATATTGACCATCTGCTGCTATAAAAAGTCATTGGTTGTTTTGAATTTTTTTTTCTTCTATCTTTGAAAGAAAAGCAATATTGAAAAAATTAAATTCAGTTTTTGGCAGCTTCAAAAATATTCTAAAGTGTTTATATTTTGCTTGAAAAGGCTCAGAAAAAAAAAAATCTCTGCAACTTGGCCAGTAAATACCACAAACCAGTCTTATTTTTTAAATTGTTTTGCCTTGGTATGGAAAACAGCTCAGTGCATTTTCATAAAATCCTTTAGTTTCCATGGCAAATAGGGTCATTATTTCCTGTTGAAACTGGTGGGTTTTACTTATACTTTTGAAATTCTTTTCATATAATGCCAACAAGACATGCAGAAACAAATGCACCAGAGGTCTAGTGTTAATAGCTGTTAGTTCTTAAAACACAAGGTCCATATAAACTTACAGGCCTATTGAAAACAATGTATGATATATTTAAGTCAAATGACTGACATTGGTACCTGGAAACAATAGAAAGGTTTTGATTATTATTCAATTAAGGAAAAAAGAAAAAAAAAGACAGTTGCGAGTGGGACAAAAATTGGGGATTTAAGCTTGAGAAGGTATCCAGTGCATCAAAAATTCTTATCTGCAATAAATGAGCAAATGAATAAAGCAAAATGCTAAAATTTTATTAGCTAGTTTACTCACAGCTTTTGCAACAGATGAAAATTTCAATATTCTTAACATATTATTTGTTTTATTTTGTAAGGCATACTCATATCTATCTAGCTATATTCCCAGGTAGACTATTGCTAGAATGAATTAATAATTATTATAGAAAACACTGGAACATCTGGAAACCCTAAAATATATACATTTTAAATAAAATTAAAAAATTAGCTTGATCTCCCCAAATGATCCTCCATCTGTTTTCTCTGACACTTACCATGCTTCTTTTTATGGGACTGTCATAAGGAAATTAAGTTCAATAAAAATTTGGTTTTGCACAAAGCATGCAAACTGAACAGTGCTATCCCTTCTGTAAGACCTTAAATGCTCGTTTCAAAATACTATAAAAAAGTGGTCTGTTCTTTTCTAAATTAGACACAACGTTCCTGTGGGTGCTTTGTTAGCATGCTTTCAGCTGGTATAAATCAGTATGGTGGCTCCACTAATGGAAATGGAACTGTGACAACTTTTATCAGCTCATTCCTGTGCTCCTCCTATAAATGTTGTGCTAAAAATTTGTACATACTGAAGTGTCTGGTAGTACTTTGCACTGAAAGAATTGGTGTCAATTGGCATTAACTGAGTCATGCATTTCTTCTGAAGCAAATAGAGAAACTGTCTTCTGTACACTTTCCACTGAACACTCCGAGCCCAATATAGAGAGCTTTTCAGTAGCAAGTGGGAGGCTTGCTGAATGGAAATGACTCCTTTCTCCACACATCCCACATTTCTATCCTTTCTGATACAGTTTAATCTGTACAGAAATTCTTCAACTGCCTCTTGAGAATGCCAGCGCTTCAAATGAGCAGTATTTGATATCACAAGAGTAAATGGGATTGGAATCAGACCTATATATATATATTTATATAGAAACTAACTTATATAGAAACTGTGTACACTAATTTCTGTTTGTGTTTCTGCAGGGAAACCAGAGAACATAATTGTAACTCAAATATATCTGCTTAACAAACAGATCTGTACATGAATAGTGATAGTGTTCAATAAGCCTACAAGAAGCAATGCAAACTCTTTGGAGAACAATGTCAGGTCATTTTTCATGGTTGTATTCAAATGCTGAAAAGGGCAGCTGGCTGGTGAGCCAAGGAGGTCAAGGCAGTACCTACTATCAGTGATACAGATATTAGGGGCAAAGACCCATTTTTTCTCTTTGTCCAGTTTTGAATATCTCATTTATTACACAGTTTCAACAAGCTGGGGAATACCATGAAATCTATCTCACCAACTTCAATACACATTGCTTTTCCTGTTAAACAGTATAAACTTGCCCTGAATAAAATATGTTCCTTTGCATGCCATACAGTGCTTGCACAGTGTATTTACCATACAAAACTACCCTTGTCCAACTGACCTCAATGGCAAATATTACAACACATGTAAGATGAGAATTAGTTAAGCAAACAGAACGAAATGGAAACAAATGCTATGCATTTCAGCATTTGCCCAATTGTTTGGATAATATTTCTACATATGCACATTTTAAGCCTTACTGTCATTCCAGTTGCCTACATTACATTGACAGACACTGGCTGAAATGGTGTCTAAAATGTTAGGTGTCTTTCTGAATTTGTGCTAGTTGTCACTATCTGTCTCTCACCTAGAAGGGATAGCTCAGTCCCATACTTAAGTGTTTTTGAACCAGTTTTCAGTGGTGGAAGGATGTTGTTCTACAGTTTAACTGCTTTGTCAAGTCAGTCCAATGAAAACATCTCTATTTTTTTGTTTTGGTTTGGTTTTGCAGAGGATTTTTTTGCGGACTGACTTTCCATGTGCTCAGCTCACCTTCAGCTCAGCCAGCATACAGACTAGTCACAGTTCCCAGATCTAGAACTCTGGCAAGAAATGGGAAGTGAGAGAGTGGAACTCCTCTTGTGGCAACAACTCACACATACACCAGATCATCCTTTATCAAAAGCTAATGGTATTTTGTCTTTCAGATTCCAATTACTTATTGTATTGGCAAGAACTTACAGAAAGAAATTTCAAATTACATTTTTTTCCAAAAATGTATGAATATATGAACATATTTAGTCATTTTATCTACTTTTTTTATATATGTTTAAAGTTTAAAAAAAAATATAGAATACTGCATTCCCAGTAGTTACCAGCATGTCCTACATTATTTTCACTTGAAAGATTATGCAGATTTTGTGAATGAGGAAATAGTTTATATTCCAAACTGCATTACACATACTAGGAGCAGCACATACCAAGGTAGAATATGACCTTACAAAGACATTACACTGAGT
>VXBX01007008.1:34333-53610 GCA_013400415.1 Scytalopus superciliaris | reverse complement strand
CCCCTTCCCCTTCCCTTTCTCCTTCCCCTTCTCCTTCCCCTTCCCCTTTCTTTTGTTTTCTTTTCTAATATTAATGGCCAATATTTAATTTTGTATTTTAGAATGGCCCAGAAAGGCTGGTGTGTTTTAGTCAAAATGTCTTTAAGTTGATGGGGGGGAAAAAAATTGCTCGGATTAAAACAGTTGTAACAGAAAAATATAATTTCAAAAAGACATTCCTAAGCCAAAGCAATAGCATTATTCATCATCCAAAACAAAAAGCCCTGTGCAAGGCCATTCTGGGACTGTCAGAATAGAAACTTCACTAACTATTTCTATAGTGTGCATGAGAGAGAGAAACACTTGCAAACACCATGGGCAGTGGCAGAAAAGTAAGTCATGGAAGCTCTAAGCCCTGACTAAAGACAGAGCCAAGAATGTCTCAGAGAAAAACAGTCATGTGTCCAGGATTGTCTGGAAGAGCTCTGAGAAAATCATTCTTCTTGTTTGAGTCTTTCAGTGTTAATTCAACTCCTCTTCATGTGTTATATTTCTAAATGACTGTGCTGAATCCAAATATCCAGCTCCACTGTCAATTTGGCTTCCTAATGGCTAAGGAGTGCCGTGACCACTGATTGACTACAGGTACCAATGTGTAGTGTTCCATTGCAGACTCCCATCTAATCCTGAACATGGAATAAGCATTTGTCAGAGACTCTGGATGTGTGAGTATCCCAGCTCTGAACAGAAGTCCAGCAGTATTCTGTCCTCATGTCTGAGACACAGCCAGAGGCACATACCTGAGATTAAAACTCTTCACCTACATTTAGTCTTGAAAGCTCATACCCATGTTCCAGGTACATACTTCCATTCAGTACAATTCTTCAATCATGTTCTCCACTGGTTTCCACGCAAAGCTTAAATATGGTCTTTCTAAAATACTGCTGAAGGTGTGAATCATTTGGTTTACAATTAAATCCTTTTGAAGCTGAGAAGCAGAACTGAACACATTACTGCTATTTGCATGAAATAGGAAGCATATAAATACAGTTAAATATGAAAACAAGATACATTTGAATCTGCTTAGCCATTTTGTCACTGACAATCTGCTTAGCCTTTTTGTCACTGAGAACTCACCAGATCATCCTGTTTTCGCTTATGGAGGATGTGCATGGTTTGTCCTTTCTGTTTTTGATTAGTTTTGTTATTAAAGCATGTTGTCCTTCTTCTCAATGTCTTTTCCTCCCTGCACAACTGTTTTTACTACTGGTGATCCTTTGTCATCATAGCAAGATCTCTGTCTTACCCTGAGCACTTCACTCTGTATCTCCTCTCTCATTTCAGAGAAAAAGAAGAAATTCCATCTTCCAGGCTGAGCAAACCTATTGCCCAAGGCAATTCACTGATATAAGTGAACAAGTACAAATTATTACTGCTGTCCCAGACTCCCAACCTGTGATGAATAGACAAATAAAAAGGCAGTTCATGATGTAGCAGTGTGCCAGGTGACAATTTTAAAACATCAACCAGAATTTTTAAGTTTTAAAAGAAACCATTTGTAAAACTGTCACATAAGCAAATGTGAAAGAACTTAGGAGGTTCTTAGCTTGTACTGCCCTTCTCATAATTTAAGCAAGCATAAACACACAGTAACATAAGCTTTACAGTCAAAGGTAGCATTTACCTCAGTCCTTCAGCAGGCATTGCACAGGTATGAAATAAGTGAAAACTGGATAATTAGACTACAGAAATTGAATGGAATGCTGTTACTCATTTTGATTAAAACTCTTTCACCACATCTTCCAAATGCTGCAAACTACAGCACAGTTGATAAAACCAAAGTGCTTAATAATTCTATTTCACATGAAGGGTCATATTAACACCATCTGAGAAATTTGCAATCATTTTAAGTAGAAGCCTAAAGGGAACTAGAAGGCATATTAAGCAAGTTCGCAGACAATATAAGACTCAAAGGAGCTGTTGACTCCCTCAAAGGCAGGGAGACCCTGCAGAGAGACCTCAACAAATTAGAGGACTGGGCAATCACCAACCATGTGAAGTTCAACAAAAGAAAACTATGGATTCTGCACCTGGGATGGGGTAACCCTGGATATACATACAGACTGAGGAATGAGATGCTGGAAAGCAGTGCCACAGAAAGGGTCCTGGGAGTCCCAGTCAATGGCAAGTTGAATGCAAGCCAGCAACACCCTGGCAGCCAGGAGGGCCAACCGTGTCCAGGGGGCATCATGCACAGCATTGCCAGCTGGGCAACGGAGTGGATTTCCCCTCTGCACTAGTGTGACCTCACCTTGAATATTGTGTGAAGTTTTAGGAGCTGCAATATAAGAAAAATATTAAGCTCTTAGAGAGCATCCAAAGGAGGGCAAAGAAGATGGTGAAAGACCTTGACAGGAAGCCCTATGAGGAGTGGCTGAAGTCACTTGGTCTGTTCAGTCTGGAGAAGAGGAGACTGAGGGGAAACTTCCCTGCAGTCTACAACTTCCTTGTGAAGGGGAGGGGCAGACACTGATCTCTTCTCTGTGATGATCAATGACAAGACCCAAGGGAATGGCCTGCAGTTGTGTCAGGGGAGGTTTTGTTTGGATATTAGAAATAAGTTCTTCCCCCAGAGGGTGGTTAGATGCTGGAACAGGCTTCCCAGTGGCCATGGCAACAAGCCTGACAGAATTCAAGAAACATTTGGATGATACTCTCAGGTGCATGGTGTGACTTGGGGATGGTCCTTTGCAGGGTTAAGGGTTGGACTTGGTGATCCTTTTGAGTCCCTTCCAACTTGGCAGATTCTGTGAATAAGTAAATTGAAAACTTACTCATGCTACTTCAACTTACATTACTTATAAATTTAGTCACATCATACTTTATAATCCAAGAAGTCAATTAATACAACTGGCATCAACAGAAAAAAAATTGCATATATTTAACTTTCAACTTAATGATAAATTGTATCTATATTTTTCCTTTCGATAAACCTAATATAAAGAACAGGAAAAAAACCTCCTTGGTTCAAGACAAATTTATGTTTCTCTTATCAGCTAAAACAGTCATAGTTCAGGTTTCCGCTTTCCAGTTTTCCTAACAGTAGGAGGGAATTTCCTTCAGGACCTTATCAGTTTGAACCACAACCCCTGCACTGGTTTCTGATTCACTGACAAATTACATTCCCTTAATCCCTATCCAAGAAAGCTTTAATGAAGACACATTTAGAAATTATACCATACATGACAGTTTCTACCTGTATGCAAAGTGTGAAGGCCCAGCCTTACTAAACAAGACACTACACTTTGCACTGCAAGTGAAGAGAGAGCTCTGCTTACAACTTCTAAACTGCTTTTCCCTTCATTCAGACTAATGTGGCTTGCTTCCTCTGCTTACCATTTTATTTACTTCTATGAGAAAAAAATAAAATTGGTTTAAAAAATGATTTGTTATTCTCAGAGCATTTTCAGAAAAGGTAGAAGCCTACAGCTGCTTGCATGGGGACAGGTGACTTGTCAGACCACTCACTGCCCTGTCCCAATGTCACAGAGCTGCTACACAAGGCCTGGCTCATGGGGAGAATGGCTGTGCTGGGACCAAGTTGAATTTTCTCAGAGGTGTTTGGGTTTCTTTAGAGGAAGAATTAAAAAAAATAATGATAGTGGTGGTGAAGTTAGTAGTGAGCAGCAGGAGGAGTCATAGAGGTGAAGCAGAGCCCTGGAGAAACAAGTTGACTCAGTCATCTTCAGAAAGCACAGGAGTGGCAAGTAGGCTTGGTACTGTAGTTGCTGTAAGGGCAGGTTAGCTACCTTTATCCCCCTTGTCCTTACAACAATAGCTACTTATGCCATACTCCCTATTCTTCTTCTTGAGGAAGAAACACCAGTGTCTCCTTCCATAATGTCATTTTTCAAAGTCTTGGGAACAGGTAAAGTAGATAGGAGGTCTGTAGTCATTCTGTAACTTCACACCATTACACTTTTCCTGGGACAGCTGCCCAATTTCCCTACACCCAGACCAAAGCATACGTGTGATGCTCTGCTTTTGTGTAGACATGCCTCTGAACTCAAAGTCAAGTTCTTTTTTTAGGATAGACATAAGAATTCACACACAATTAATGAACTACTACTCATTCCACCCCTCACCTCTGGTTCCTGGCCGTCAAGAGCTGGCAGTGTTGTGGTGCCAGTATTTTTGATCCATAGCCATGCATTCAGCTTCTGTGACATGCCTGCTTGATAGGTCTGTCTGGGTTGAAGGTTTATGAAGCTAGTGTGCTACACAGCATCCACATTTGTAAAAACATCAGAGAACATACCAAAAGGCCCAACCACTACCAGCAGTGACCTTATGTCCCACGCTCTTCTCCATCACATAACTAACATGCATCTGGCACATAAACCTGCAGTGCACCAAAGGTCATACACTGTACTCTAATAAGAACAAGATCTGACAAACTGTCTGTCCTGCCCACTTTGAGGAAGACACTCTCTCTATCCTAACATTTTCCCTGTTCTTCTACTTGAAACAAAGGATGCTGCGGTTTTTTGGTCTGTGGAGTCCTGAACACTGAGTGATCCATAAGTTTTCTTCTTGCCACGCACATGATGCTGCCTATCTTAGCCTTGGTCTTCTTAGCTAAACTAGAGTAAAAAAATAATTGTTCCATTATTCAATCCTCAAAACTATTTTGAAACATGCATCCTATTGTATTGTATAAGGGTTCCTTGGGATAACTAGTTGCAATGATTACAAGTTTAATAATGTCTATTTTCAGGACTTAAATGTCTACCAAGTATATCTCAAGAGACTGCCAGTACGTAGCTGGCCAAGATTTGAAAACCAAAAGACTTCACATATGAAGTATATGAAGTATATTTTCATTTTTTATCTAGCTGTTTAAAATAACAAAAAAAGAAGGCCTGTAGGCTCTTAATTTCACAGTGTTTTGATTCCACTTCCAACTGCACCTTCACTTCCTTCCACCAGATATTTCTGCACTGTTTTAAGACTTCCAAACATTTCTTTTTCTCAATTTGCATTGCAATTATACCTAAGTGCCATCACCATTTCATTGACATAAAAGAAAGATGAGTAAGAATATATTTAAAAACAAAGGAAGAATGAGATCCTCTTTCTGGTAAGTTTGTGGAAATGATATAGTGAGACTTTAAGCTCAATTCTCAAAAAATGCTTTGTATTGTGCTTGGCCAGGTTGTACTGAAACTGGAAGTTCTTCTAGAGAGTAATCTGACATATTGTCCCACAAGTGGAAACAACACTGTCTGGGTCATGCTGAGGTGAATACTCACTGGGTATGTAACTCAAGTTTTGCTCAAATTCTTACTGAAACACTGAAAAAAGCACAAATACATTTTCTAGGTTCATTGTATGTCATGCTTCATTCATGTTTACCTTACTTCAGGAAAATTCTTAAAATGGCATGGGATTTGTTACTGATTTAAACAAACATAACAAGAATAAATAGACTTATAAGAGGTAGAAAAACACACAAATAAAATGGTGCTGTTACAAAGTCCAGTTATTGGATACACAGCAACTACAGTAAATACTTCTGCACATAACATATCAGCTAAATTGCCTACAAAACCATCAATATATTTCCCAATAGTAAAAGTAAATATTGAAGTGGTACTTTAGAAAATGCCTCTGTCCTTAAAGGAAAAGTCTTACATCAGATTTTACTGTAGAACCTTGGATTCTTGCTACTATCTTGCCAGGCAGCAATAATATGAAGTGCTGCATTATGAGGATAATATTCTTTCATACTGCCAGATGAAAGCTGTTCAGGAGCCTGTGACCTATCACAGCATATCCTGTTGATCAACATAAGATGAAGCTGTCAGTTTTCTTATGTGAAATAAGCTTGATCTTTGAAGAAAGACGCAAGAAATAGCTTACTAAAAAAAGTCATAAAATACTTAAGAGAGATTGGAATCCTTGTTATGAACCATAGCAGGGGTAACAAAATTCTCTTCCCAAATAAACAAATTTTATAATTACAATGTGTCTGTGAATACTTAATTCCTAACAGAAATGGGCCCTACATATTCTACTGACAGTTCTTTCATTGTATGCAGCACAGTAATGTGGGATAACCACACAGGACATTTTTCTCTTACATGCCAGAAAATAATTACCCACGTTTGAACATTTATCCTAACTAAGAAGAGGAAGAATGGTTAAGCTGATGCTCACCTCAGTCTTTTAATTCAGAACCTCTATGCATCTTTTTGAACAGAACCTCTAAGTATCTTAAGCAGTGAAAAGCAGAGAGGAATTAGAATACAATTTAAACTTATGTTTGTGCCTCAGACCTGAGCCTGGAAGAATAGAAGCCCCTGAAGATGATCTCTTCAAAGGCCTAGTATTTTTGATTGAAATTTGCATCACCAAGTAAACTGGAAAAGGAAGTGTGTCTAATCTAGAGTTTCAAGTTTTAGGTAGCTTGAGATCTTACAAAAAATCATGTGTGAACATCTACAAATTTGCATTTATGGAGAACTGACTAAATTAAGTGAAGACATGAAGACAAAGAAAAGATAGCAAGAGGATGCTGAATAATCTAGGGGAAGAATATAATATAGAAAAAATTAATTATACTGTTTTATAAAATTATAAATTAAAAATTAATAAAACAAACCAAAAAAAACTAAACTAAAAGCAACAAAAGTGTTCTGAATTTAAGAGCTGTATAGCAGTAACAGTAAGCTCAGAATGTTTGTAACAGTAAAACCAAGCAAGTCCTGCAAAGAGTTACTGGGGAAATATTTTCCCCACCTTTATTTCTGCTGGATAGCATCTAAATTTGCTGTGGATAAAAAAATGCAGAACAGGTTAAGAACCTGACTGAGCCATTATAACGAAGATCAGTCAGGTAAAAAAACCAAAAATTACGCTGAGCAAGTATTTTTTGTAGTACATAACTTTTCAAATCTGATTTCAAGCTGTTAAGGAACTGAAAACAACACGTTTTTCATATCAACATTTGACAAAAATAACCACTTGAGCTTAGAATTCAAAAATTCAAAAGGTAGCTTTGTTTGAAATACTACAAATTAAGTAATACACAGGAAGAGCAGACAATCATCTTGGACAACGCAGAATACGGTGGGACTTAGAAGTAGTAAGAGACTGAAGTGAACTGCCTCATTCTTTTATTTATCTCTGAAGTCCCCAAGGTAGAAAACTTAAACCAAAAAACTCACAATTTTTATTAGGATGGAAACCAGTAGAATCAACTTTCTTCAGAATAGAAAACTAAAAATTCCTAGGTAAAAATTACTAGAAATAAAAAGGGGCCATTTCAAAGCATATCCTGTCATCTACTCTTACCTTCAGTCAACTCAATGGCTTAATATTTTGCAGAAAACTGTTGTATCCCCTGGGGTTCCCGAGTTTTGTTCTCCATTCTTTTGGAAACACAGAGCTGCATACTCTCTCCTGTCTGAGGCTCCAGTGTCTCCATACTGTTCCACCTTGCAGGTGTGGGAAGCAATCCCTTCTTCCAGCACACTCAGCAACTTCTAAGAGTAGGAGTCATGCCACCTTCTCTCAAGACACTACCACTATCTATTTCCTCTTCTCTTAATGAGTCATAATACTCAAACAGCAGACCAATAAACAAAATGAACTTTCCATTGTATAGAAAATCAGAATGTATGACTTGCATGGCCTCTTCTCAGTCTGTCAGTTATTGCACAAAGCACGTATCTCCAGAGATAGCACGTTACACATCTTTGAAGATTACTAATGCTGTGGGATGATACTTTTCACTTTTCACACTACAGAGTCAGTGCAACACTCCTCCATGAATATGGTTGCTGAGATACGTGCAGATATAGCAGATTCAGAGAGTACATCTCCTTCACACTCACAGTGTTTTGTATCCCCAAATTCTTCAGGGTTGATGCAGGAATTCCTAGGGTTTCCTAGGAATTATGGGTTTTTGACTTGATGAGAAAATTCTGTAAAATCAATTACAAACTATTTATTAGGTATACCGAATTTGCATAATGGTACATTTGCATTGTGATTTTCAACTGAAAACCAAGTGTCTTCCTACAAAAATATTTTGCTGTGTCTACATCATGGACATGGAACTGACTACAACACAAGTTTAGTTCAAAGAACCACAAGGACTCACAATGAACCACAGCAAAGCAACAACCTTTACTGAATCCAGAAACTAAAATATGCTGCCTCTCACCAACAGCTGATCAGTTGGATTATGTATGCCCCAATTACCCATGCTATAAAGTATAACTGTGATTTTATTTTGAAAATACATTACAGGAAATTTCAATTTATAATATTGTAGTCAAGTAATTCTCTTAAAAATTGTAATTTTAATGCTAAGAAAAGAATTATGCTTATTAAAAGATCATCTTCTGAAAAGCAGGCTCTAACCATGTTTTGGGTCCAGCAAGTTAATGACATAGTCTCAGATAATTTTAAACCAGACGTATTTATTTGTTAATCTCGAACAACTTCTGAAGAAGGATTAACTACACTGAAGGTTGAAGTTTTAATACCTAGCTGCTTTTGATATGTGGCAGAAAAGCTAGACAGAGTTTTCATCAAAGTTACTCACACAAATTTTCAGATCCATAATATATAGCTCTAAATTATCTCAATTAATGTTCTTGGAAACAAAACATAAGCATATTTAATTCATGGAGTGACAAAATACAGACATAAAATAATATAGGATTTTAATGAATCTAGAATTTATTCTTTATATGAAGTAGAAACAAACACATAGTTATTTTTTTGAACACTTAGTAAATATGCCAATATTTTTTTTATTATAGAGGATTTTGAAACCTTGCAAAGTTACATTTACTTTTGGTAGAATGAGACAAAAGAAGATTTTGGTCAGTGGCTGAGAACACCATGACAACTAAGCCCAATTCCTGAGTATCTGAATTCAAAATGTCTTTATCCCTGTAATACTGAGCTTACTAAGCAGTTGTACATGTACTTCTGCACAGCTGACAGAGGCCAGTGATTGGTGTTGGACTTGCACTTTTCAGCCTAGTGGGCACTGCAGCCCCTGCAACACTCATAACCTCTTTGTGGGTGTAAAGGAAACATTTGAATTGCTGAGAGGTTCCTGCCAGTTCAGTCACTGCATGATATTTGTATAGCTGAAAGAAGAGTGATTATTTCTTCTGACAAACAAAGTCAGTCTATATTTATTCGGTTTCTTCCTTGTTTAAAGGAGGACTGTAATGGTTGGTGGCTATAAAACTAATGATCTCTTTTTCTCTTCTTTCTTTGCTGTCACTCTTGCACATCTTCTGAATAAGCTGAGAACTATAACTAATTCAGTCTTCTCACAGTTTAGTGAGTTCTTATAAAGTCTAACACTGAAAAATTTACCTCGTTATTCTCTATGCTTCACTTATAAACAGCTATGGTATATTTTGATTTTACTTCCCACAAAACAGCTGCTGAAGGATATAGCACATGAATCATTACATTACAAGTAATCACATTGTCCCTATTAGATAGCTGCACACATTCCTGTGATAATCCATTTGTCTCTATTGACAGAACAGATGTAACATCATTTACCATTTCTGAGTGATAGTTAGAATAAAGCAAATACAATTAGAGGGCTGGGAATTGTTTGAGAAGCATTTGGCTTGGTATCCCTTCACAACTAAGTTTTCATATGCTATTATGTCTTGTGGTAGAAGAGTCAGATCATTTGAGCTCAAACTGGTGTCTTCATGTGACCAAAAGCAGCACCTTACATGGCAGCAACATGAAGAAAGAGAAACTCTGACAATTTAAAGGGGATATTTTACCAACTTTGATGCCTACCAAATCCTTCTTTAACATGACATAGTCTTTACCTCAGAGCTGTACTTGAATTTCTTACCTGGTGTCTCCAGGTTGACTACTCAAACTGTCATATGATTTTACATATCAGAAATAAATTGTGTCAGTATCTTCTGTAACTGATCTCTGACATATCCATTGTATCATTTTTAACCTTTTTTTTAACCTGTTCTTCCTAAATAGCTCTAACTATATTTTGATTTTTTTGAAGTGTCTGTTGTTGTCTTATAGAAGAAACATACCTGTTGCTACACCTTTATACTGTTAATTAAATAAACACCAGTGCTTCATCCTCATTTATAACACTATATTCTGACTTCGGCTGAGGAAGTATAAAGAAAATAAAGCACTTTCTGGTCCCTTGTGCCTTTTACTTAGAAAAACAAGTATGTTTTCTTTGAAGGAAGTATTGTATTATCATTCCATGTTCTCATTGCAGAAAAATACAATAATATTTAACCCTAAATAGTCTTAAGAAAGAAGTTGGGATTAATGATGTGTTTAAAGTTACCTGCATACATGTGCACATTTGGGCAAGGGGGAAGATAGGATGTTTAAAGAGCTGTTTCTGAGGCAAGATCAATCTTATTTCTTAAGTAGTTTTGAATTGTCATCTTTTTCTCCTGAAAATCAGTGTCAGAAAATACCAAAAAAATATCCAAAACATGTGCATTAGGAAAGAAAGAAGCCAGTATCTGCTGCAATGCAACAAGTTTACTCTGAAAACCCTCAAGTGATATTTTTATTTTGCAAAGGTTACAGAGTTGTTAATGTCATCCATAACTTCATGCTGGCAGCTTTGTGAAACAAAGAGGCTTAATACAAAAGACCCCTGAGGCTTTCAAGATGGTGGTTCTAAAATTATGGTAATCTTGTCTATATTTTGATATTGGTTTGCTAGGAAAATCCCTTATGGATGATGGCTTTGGCAGAACAATGACACAATAATTTGTAGTAAGCTACATATTTGGTATAAGACAAAATAATGCCTGTATAACAGGTAATGAGATTAAGTAAGAACAGAGATTTCGTTAAAATAAAAAATCAAAATGTCACCCTGAAGTGTCAGTGGAAATTCAAAGAGTGCAGATTTACAGTGGATTCCATGTCAAAAGCAGCTTTTAAATTCAAATGGCTTAAGGATTAATAAGGTCTGGGACAACAAGTTGTGACTATATCCATGTAGTTTATATACTGCCAGAGTTTTAAGATGACAGTAATGTCTTTGGGCTAGGGTGAGGATCTTTCAGCAGATTCAACTAAATCATACTTGTTAAATGAGTTTATAAATCATACAGCCAGCACAACTGAGATGAAGATTTCATTTATGCTTCAGCTTTTTGACATGCTGAAGGTGGAGAGAATGAAAAGCTGGCTAACTAACAATGTAGATTTCTGCCTTTTATAGGAAAAGCTCTTGCATTTGCATCTTTTTACATTGTAGCAGTGGAAGATTAAAGCATACATAAATAATTTTAAAAAATACAGTATCATTAAAACAGTTGTTCAAGTGACAGTCACATGTGTAGACAACTGACACAGCTTCCAGTATAGCTCACTTCCTCACAAATGGAATAAAGGTTGACAAAATATCATTTTATGTGGCAGAATAAAGGTTTTACTGTGACAGTACTTAAATCCATCAGCTGTATTTAAAAGAAAACTAGTTCATGTATGCTCCCCACTTCTCTTTTGGTTAAATTCATTTCAGAAATACTTTAATAATGACTTATCAGAATCACCCTAAATTTAATTCTATGTTCATTATCTCTTTTTCTTCTAAAATAATTTTTCTAAGAAAATGAATTGTTTAACTTTATGTAATGTCAGCTAATGTGTACAAACAAAAAGCATATGTTGAGTCATATTTCTTTTTGTAATTGCGATTCTTATTCTTTAATTTTTTTGTGACTGTTTAGGTAAAATCCTCCAGGCATTACAAAATGTGCTAGGGAATAACCACACAAATGTAAAATCTCAACATAAAGTAAAAATCTAAGTATAGATTTGTGAGAGTCAGTAAACGTCCAAGTTACAATAATGCACTATTTTTAATAACAACATTTTTAATGCATAATGGGTTATATCCAAATTAATTAAACAATAAGTCATCTATCATTTTATAATTTTTTAAGTCATTCTCAGTCCTTCAACATTCCGTAAAGACTCCTTACACACCATGCCAGTAGAGACGTTTCTAGCCATAAGTACCTTAAGTAAAAATAAAAGCTACAAATATTTGAGCTTTAGGTTTGGGGTTTCTTGCTTAAGAATGCCATTCTTCTAGACAGATACTATTTTTGTACCTAAAAATTGATGCATACATGCTAAAATAACTCACATAATCAATAATTTCTATTAAAATCTTTGTATGTCAGAAAGCAGAGTATTCAAAAAACTTCATAGAAATTCACAGATGTTTAACATAAACAGGAAACAGCATGGAATTTTGATTTGTGTAACATCACAAAACAGATATTAGGACTAGAACTTTCATAGGTAAATAAGGTGATCATATGTTATTTCACTGCAGGGAATGACTAACATTTCAGTCCAATCAAAAACTCTCAACCTGCACTTCTAAAATATATTCCTCAATGGACGTTTACTTGGGTTTTTTACTGCTACTAATGCCAATTACCCTATTTGAAAATGTAACGCAGAAAACAGAACAATGTAAATGGAATATGGAATTTATCATGAGCAATGCTCACTTTTTCAAAAACTCTATGGCAGCTATACACCATATCTGTTAAAAATTCACTCCAGGTCGGGAAGAATGTGCCACCTGTCTGGTGTGTCTACACATCTGAACTGCCTCCCAAGGTATATATAGAGAGAGAGGACGTCACAAACATGCAAGTATCAGTCCACTATGCAGCCTGAAGTTGATCAGGGCACACAAGCCCCAAACCAGGATGGAGAAATAGTCTCAGACTATCGCTTTTAACTATAACCTTGAAATGACAAGATAGGTAATAAATATTAGCTACCTTGGAATTTTACACTAGGAAGTTAGCCAGATGTGTGTTGCTGCAGTAGACTGGAATTCTGGCCTTAGAAAAGAAAAGATAACAATTTTTAAATGTGGTAGTACTTACTGTTTTGCTTTTTTGTCTTTGCCATTGATCAGCCCATGTAGAAGTCCCAATTTTCGTATCAGAGTTTTATCAACAGTTGTTATATTTTCATTCTGAAAAAAACCAAAATTACTAGGAAGAAATATTTTTTCCCCTTGCTTGCTTGCTTCCCCATCATTTTTATCACTAGAACTGTACTTTGGGAATCTTTTATAATGGGAGGATAAGGGCACATGTACTAAGAGGAAGCTACTTCCCTTCTATCCACAGAATGACAAGAGGAGGAAAAGTTTTCACTTCATAACCAATGTTATTTGAAGTTTTCTAAGCTAAATGGGCATTTTCAGATTTTCAAGGGACCAGAGACGATGAAACCACTGAAATTCTCCTGCCATAACAGTCTCAAATTCTAGGCTTTGTTTGTTGTTTCGACACCTTAGATACTTTCAGTTTTATATCTGTATTCTGACTGAGAAATATGAAAACTGACACTTGGAAACAAAAATACCAAATACAGTTCTTTAAGTGGGATCATGGCAAACTGACTAACAGACACCTTTTCAGACAGCTGTCTCATTTGTGAAAGAACTCAATTTATAAAAGAAAAATCATTGAGGGAAAAAAAAAACATTTAGGAAAACAAAGCAGGCTGGAAATGTTCCCTCTAAAGTATTAAAAACAGGTGGGGATATACTAAGAGAAAGATGTTACCAAATTATTTGTTTCTTGAGAGGTTTGAAAAAAGTCCAAATAAGTAGAAGGAGGCAATATTATGACCATTCTTTAAAAAGATAATTGTGCATCTCATTCCTCATTATGGCCTATAAAACTCCAAATGTTCTATCAGCTTACTCCTCAGATTGAACAGACAGGAAGAGAATAAAATGCACACTGGAACAAGATTTTCCACAAGGTGTTCAGACAAACAAAATGCTAACACTGTATCATAAATACAAGACAAAGAAACAATTATTTAGATGAGTAAGACATGCAGTTAGGTGATGGAAGACAGACTGCTTAAAAAATATCTCTCAGAAGGCTGTTTTTATGATGTTCAACTTTGTAACCAACTAGGAAAGATAGAAAGATTACATTGAGCAAGATCTAAGAGCTCTTAATATGAGTGACCAGCAACAAGACATCAGCAAAAGAAGGTAGCAGTAAAGTGTGAGAGCAGCCACAGATGTCTGTGGTTGATAGAGACATGGAACATGAGGAACAGAAATACAAGGTAATATATATAATGTGTTTTTACTCATCACACCATACTTGCATAAGGAATGACACATAGTCAAGGACATTTCAGGCTATTATGGGTAGCCAGTGCAAACCTAGTATTTGAGCTAATTGTAAAATATAAAGATTACTATAAACCTGATTTCCTGTGTTGTCTGTCTTGTAACCAATGCTCTGCTGTTTAATATGAAGAAAGCACCATCTAAGAGTTTTTGTCACTTGGGGAACTTGTCATATGTCTTTCCTATGTCAGTATCTTAAAAAAGATAAACTACCCCCATATGTCTTTCTATTCAATTGTTTTCAAAGGGCTCAATCCTGGAGACATCTACCAAATAGTAGAATCTCATGATAAACCAGGTTAGATGGTTCAAACTAACTGAACAATGAAGTATTCTGAATATTGCAATTATATTAAAGAATGTTCGATATGCATGGAAATGTTGCTTCAAGTACGGAAACCATATGTGCCAGGTTGTCAGTTTATTGTTGTGACGTGCCAAGTATAATTGTTTAGCTTGATGATTCTATTGCATTGGGGTAAAAGGCTTTAAAATAATCAGAAACATAAAATAGATCAGACATATAAGTTTGGAAGCATATTTTCTACATAAATATACCATCAAGTGGAAATTCTTATATGTCTTAATTTGACAGACTTTTCTAAAATACTGCAAGTCAAATTCTAATCAGCTCTTGAGATCAATTGTAATGTTATGTAAGTAAGTAGGACTATAACAAATTCTGTACAATTAGGACCAGGTACACCCCAAAACCAGATCATGAAACCTATTTCTTCCCTCATAACACAAAATGTACTGCAATCCAGGTTACTTTAGCAGGTATAAAAGCAGTTAATGTCACACTCATTATTTGTGAACAGCTTACCTTCCTGGGTGTGGGAAAAAAAAATATTTAGTAAGATTGTTTGGGCACTTTGAGGGATGTTGATTTGCTTCTTTAATTTATTGAC
This sequence comes from Scytalopus superciliaris, assembly GCA_013400415.1. Taxonomy (NCBI): domain Eukaryota; kingdom Metazoa; phylum Chordata; class Aves; order Passeriformes; family Rhinocryptidae; genus Scytalopus; species Scytalopus superciliaris. The sequence continues at coordinate 38,472 of VXBX01007008.1, read as the reverse complement.
TGTTTAAATTTGTTAATATTTTCCATCACTATTATTTGCAGCTATAACTCAGATGATTCTATAGAGCGCATCCAGAACTTTTAAAATACCCTTTAACAAACAAATGTATGTACATTTTCTACTTGACACAGTAAGCAATAATTATTTCTATCTTCCATTAACTTACAGACTGCAATTGTTAGATTTATAGAGAAAATATTTATTCACATGCTACTGTCATCAAGGGAAGACAGTTTCCAAGGAACTTTCAAATGAACCTTAGATATGGACAAACAGCATCCATTTTCAATGTATACTGAGTGTTCATTAAGTGTCTACTGTTAAAGTATCTAAAGCTATTACACCTCTCCAGTGACCTCAGTTTAGAAGCTAATGCAAGAATTCCTTTATACTTTTACATGGAAACACACTCTGGAAGGAAATTGAAGAAAAGTGATATTATTGGCAAGTGTTATTGACTGATGCTAAGACACTCCCAAGAAATTATGTCTGATTTGGCACAGAACTCTGTCATTTGTTTTTCTTGGTGTAGACCAGCAGCAGACAAATTGTTTCCTTTTCTATGTTTAGAAAAGAGGAGTTGTTCTTTAAAGGTCTCTACCATCAGTCAGTAGTGCAATCTATATATTGCATCTCCCTTGGGACTGTACCAGAAAGACCATATCCAACTTCTGGCTAAAACAGGTTTTCAAAGAGAAATACTTGAACAAAATTACTTTCTGTGCTTTCCGTGCTTTCCGTTTTGCATTCTTCTCTCAGTTTCCTTAGTATCCCTGAAAAAAATATTCATCTGTGCATTTGGGGAGAAGAAAGTTGAAATTCTCTCATGTCAGCATTAAAGGGGAATCAAAAATCAACACAGATGGACTCAAAATGCTGTACCACAAAGGACACTTTTAAATATGTAGTTTCATCATGGAAAGAAATTTAGCATCCAACCATTAAATATGTGTGGCAGTTTATTTCTAATGTCTTTCCACACAATTGTTTCTCTTTTTCTTCTTATTATTTGAAGGAGGACTTCTTTCAGTAGTATGATGTTTCCAAAATATTACTCTATGTATCTTTGTGTTCTAAATCCTGAAAAGATTCTGTTTTCTCAGTCCACAGCAAAGCATTCCACAAAGTAAATACCAATCAAGATTATTTTTTTTCTTTAGTTTTTTCAGTTTTGACTTTGCCAGGTTTTGCTTAATTGAAATAACTTTGGAGAACACAGAAGCTCTGGACTGCATATATCTTTTTTTTTTTTTTTTTTTTTAATATTCTTTTATCATTAGATCATTTTTCTTCTCAAACTGGAATGTCATCAAATATTTAGGTTGATGATGAACCAGAAAACTCAATTTGCAATTGATACTTCACCTCCCTGAATATTTCCCTCATTCCCATACAGAAACTCTTTTTCCTAAAGTCACTCAGAGTCCATCTAAATTGGCTCTGCAATTCAGTTTTAATTATTCAGCTTATTTTCTGCAGTCCGAGTCTAGACTTACTCTTGTCAGTGACAGAACCTGTCTGATTCTTCCAACCCATCTGGTTCTGTGTATGCACACACTTCCCACTTCTGATCTCACTGTCATAACTAGTATAGTTACTTTTGTTTTGAAGGAACTATTCCACCACAGACTATGTTATCTCTCTGTATTAAACTATGTTCTGGGCTGGAATTTGCTTTGCAAGGGTTCTCAATACCACAGTTTTCTGTATTTTTACTCTAAGAAAGCGTACAATATCAAGGATATTCCTTCACAGTGGATGCTGGTATTTTGAGCCCATTCAAACCTGAGAACTCAAAATTTCACAGAGTTCAAGTCAGACCTGGATATCATGCTAGTATTAGTTTCTTGAACTATATTTGGCAAAAAGGCAGACAACACTCAGTGATTTCATATAAATAAGATCCTAAGTATGTGTTTAAGTATTAAGCCAGGCAAATACCACAGTATTATGAATTATGTGCTGAACAGATTGCAGAGTTTTAACTCTTTGATCATCTTTTTCCACATATTTGTGCCAATCCAAACTTCAGACTGCATTCCTATATTATTTTTCTTTGCTTTCAGAAACACCATAACACAATATTTCCACATACTTTTCCACATGTTGACCCAGAAGCCCGACCTTAATTTACATGCCATAAGCAGGACCTGGTACTACCTGGTCAACACTTTAATAAAATACGATAGGGATCTTGCCTATTAGGATTTTCAAAATAGCTTAGGTCTACAGTTGCCAATGTGTGTATCTCATATCAACCCAAATCATCCCTTCACAATTCTAGTCAAGCTTGTACATCTTCACAATTCTTAACAAGTTTCTCCAGTTCACTGTCAGATGTAAATAAGAATGTTGATTTACATCTCTAAAGAAGTGTTTCCAGTAATGCTCCAATCTGCATTGTGAAATTGGTTGTTTTTAGAGTGGCAAAGTAAGAACCAATGAGAATATTTAGGACCTTGCCTTGCCTCTTTGCCTCCATTTTCCTCCTGTTTTTCCTCTCCTTCTTCATTTCATTCCTCTTCCTCGTCCCCTTCCCTTCCTTCCCCTTCCCTTTCTTCTTTCCCTTCCCCTTTAAAAAAAAATAATATATACAGCCAAGGAACCCACCACCCAACCAGACAGACAGACAAAGCCTTTCTGTAAAGGTTTGCATTATGACAATGGTTCTGTTAAACATGACAATGCTTAGATGCATATCTGGATGCTGGATTGCCCTATAGGAAAGAACTTGTTTCTCTGCTTCCTGAATTTCTTTCCCCTTCTTTCTCTACCCCAGTGCAGACCCCGTACGTAGCCTGCTTGGAACTAAATAAGACCTGAAGTATTTTGCTGTTTTATTTGGCTGGTTCCCTGCCCCACTAAGCTTTAGTTCAAGGAGGAAGATAACAGTAAGCTAAATTTCAACTTTAAAAAGAGAAAACAAGTTTTGGTAAGCACAACTAACTGGAATTCATGTATGGTAGTGTAATAAAACATCTGCAGTTGAGAATATTGCTCCATATGAATTTATCTAAGCTAATAAATTTCTGATGATGGTGAGTATACCATTGTATTTTTTTAAAAGTTACTTTAAACTATTAATTATATCTAATTTTTGCAATATGATTGTGTACTCTCATTTTGTATATTGCATGGTCTATAATAGTAGTTTTTAATATATTTTACATAAACAGGAACAATAATATAAAAATAGGGGTATTGTTGACATTTTTGTTCTACTAGCACTGTGAATAAAACTGAATACTTTTAAAAATACAAATGTTAAAGCAATAACAAATGTATTTTGCACTCAAAAAGTAATCTTTGAAACGATTGATTCAGCTGTACCCAGAGCTTTAGATGAAGTTAAATCAAAATAGGTGAAAAAAGAAAAGAAACCCAGGGAGTGGGAGAATGCATTTTATTACTATGCATAAATTGATCTAGCTATGTTCATAGCTGGCACATGTCATTTTTCATTGGAATGGAAATACATTTTTGTCTTTACTATACCACCCTTTTTCATAAACTCCACCTCTCTATTGACAAGGAATATGCCATATGAGGAAAACACATTAAGTAAGATTTGTTTTAAAATAGCATCACTAACAAAACCCAAAGCCATTACATTTATGGAGCAGTCTATAGTACTTGTAAAAATGGAGACTGAGCCAAGGGACTAAGTTTAGATGAAGCTTTGTTTGAGTAGGATGAGGAGGACTGGAATTTATATCCAAGGGGCTATGGCATATTAGGGATTTCTTCTTTGAATTCTGCTTTAAATTAAATGAAAATGTGATCCTTTTTCCCAGTATAATAGTTATGAACGCATTTGAGTTATTATTAAATAACTCCTTAATATACTGTGGCTCATGAACATAATATACTTGAATTTTAAAACCACCACAGAATGTGAAAGCTGTAGTTCATTCTTCAGCTGTTTAGACAGTGGGGTGTGTGTAGTCATGGTTCTGAGTAATGCATTTTCCAACCTGACTCAAACAATCCCATAGATAAGCAACTTTTCTTTAGCTAACAAAAAGGATGTGGAATGCATTTAAAAAGCAAGGAAATTTTCTAGAAATCCACCCTCTCATTTTAGTGCTTAAGTTAACACTTCTGTTTAAGTTCACAATGCAGTAGGCCATCACCTGAAA
>VXBX01007008.1:11777-34170 GCA_013400415.1 Scytalopus superciliaris | reverse complement strand
AAAATAAAAAAAAAAAAACCAACCAGGCAATTTAAAAAAAAACCCCTACAGATCATAAAAATATATTCTAGTTCATTTTGTTGGAACCTGTGGCTTATTAGTAGTAATAAGAATAAAAGCCAAACTGGGGAATAGCCAAGGAAAGAATCTCCTTCAAGATGCAACATCTGTGGACTGCTGAGTTATTGCTATGCTCTTTTTCACCTCTCTTTTGGTTTCACATAATTAATGTGAACATTCCTATCAGTGTTCATTATACTCATGGAGTAAGAGTGATGTTCCATAATTGTTTTCATATTTTAAAAGGTGCAAAAATCAGTTCTGCAATAATTGTGTACGTTTTCACAGAAGAAGATGTCATCCTGACATGAAAAGTAGTGCTTCCAACTAGTCCTTATTTATAATTATTTAAACGTACTTTCTTGTCTCCAAAAGTCTTACTATGTCGATGTTCTATGAATTTACCATCAAAATTTCCTCTAACATCCATCCTAAATTCACATATTTAACTGATATTCCTGTGACAACAAGTATTTTTGCTTCGTATTTCTGTCTGTGCTGATGTATGGAAATACAACTGTTCTCACATACATTGAAGACATTTCTTACTTGTGTCAAACTAGCCCCCTTTTTGATTTCCTTTTATACTGTCTGATCTTCTCTTCCCTTAAGATATGTTCTCCTGTTTGTTTTTTTCTGAATTCTGCTGTATGGAGCAGAATCCATCAGCTTCACAGAGCCATATTAAAACTTCCTTATTGGTCACACAAATAAGCTTCTTAATACAGGTCTTGTTCTCCTTTCCATGATATCACAAGCACCATTCACTGATATTCTAAGATGAATTAATAAATGTGGGTCTTGCTCTTATAGTTTTTCAATTTAACCTACTTTACATACAGTACTCTTGTAATTAATCCTTAAGTTCATGATCTAGTCAGTATTATTACAGTTCATTCCAGTTATAATTTCAGTCTCTTAGCACCATCCCATGCATTACCTACACTGATATTCCATCATGCAGACAGCATCTTCACAATCATGTGTCATCAGCACATTTTTATTACTTGTTCCAAGGTCATTAATGAAATGAAAATATTAAGTAAGATTGATCCCAAGAACAATTGATAAGTGTCTAGCCTTTTCAGTACTATTTATTATCTTCTCCACACAGACAGTTTCCTCAATTGTTCTTTTCCTCTTTTTACCTATCTCATTATGTAGCACCAACAGACTTCCTTTACAAAACTTCAAGCACAGGTTTTTTTGCCTAGAAACTGATTATCAAAAAAAGCTGTATATTTGTCACATTCTAGCCCAGAAAACTTTATCTTATACTTAGTTTCTGTATTGGCTGAAGTGTGCTCTTCAGTTATTTCTCAAGTATATGTTTTCAGCATCTACCTTTTCCTCATGGTCAGGTTGTTTTCTTACACTCAGCAGTCATTTCCTGCCCACCAATTCTGCGACCTTCCTGGTAAGTATTGTTGTTGAGAAAGTAGCCATGAAATCTCCCCCTCATCTCTTTTATGACTTTAAATCTCCACTTGCACTTCACAGTTGTTTCAACCGTGCATTTAATCTATATCTCTCTGAATTTTATCAGTGAACTTTCCATGCACTTAAGACTAATATTTTTATCATTTGTATCTTCACCTTAGTTAAGATACTAACTTAATCTTAGTTAAGATACTGTGCCTTTTGTATCCTTCTGTTGTTTGATTCATCATCAGTTTCATAATTTTTTCTCCTCAGTTCTCAGCTTTGATGAAGCACACAGAATAACCCCATTCCACTTCAAAATCTTGTACAAATCCTTTTGCATTCTGTTATCTGTTTTTTTGGTTCATAAACCTTTTCTCTTCTGTTTCTTTGTTGAGCTAAGTAGTCAGCTGTTCAGAACATTTATCAATGACCAGGTGCCTTTTCCCCAAGAGGCCTCTGTGCTCTCACACAGAAAAAGGCTTACCTTTCTCACATAGCTGTGCTAATACTAATTATTTCATCTTACTTCCATTTAAAAAAAAATCACTGCCAACAAAGACTAAGGTAAGTGAAATATCCCTGTTTCTAATAAATTAGCTAACTTATTTATTTATTTATGAGAGACAGGAAACTCACCTTACTGAATGACTTGCAGGAAAAGGATAGACGTTTTGAGAGACCAAACTTATGGGACTCTATCCCTATTTTGTAAGTGCACACCTAGAAGCAGAAAAAGTCTTCCTTCAGCTGCCAGAAATCACAAGTCTTGCCATCTTGGGAGCCACTATCCTATGCTCATTCAAGAGTATTTCTCTTCCTATGTAACAACTGAGACACCTCTGAAGAATCTCTGTGAGGATTTTGTTGATCTGCTCTTCACTGTCTACTTGTCTGCACACTAGATCTAGATCTGCACACTGCCTCCTTCTATACTCCTTCACCCAGTGGCACAGTCCCTCAATCAGAGCTGTGACTGCCATTGCCCCTTACCCTGGGAACACTGTAAAGGAAGCCTGGCACCTTGACACTTGGACTTCTATGTCCTCTCTTTGAAGGTCAGCTTGGATCTCCATCTGCCCTCTGAGATACTGTCATCAACTTTGTGTGTATCAAGAAGTACCCCACAGTCTTGAACAGAGTTCCAGAGCCTTTCTGCACTGCTTTTTCCACCAGCTGTCAGTAACTACTGAGTCAAATCCCACATACCACTTACTGAGAGCAATTGCTACTAAACAAAAGTAACCTAGAGGCTCCTAAGCAAGATTCCCTAATCTGGAAACAGCTGAATCTGAAGGTGTAAACTGTTCCTAATCAGGGAAGTACAAATAGAAGAAAAATCACAGCTTTGTTTTTGAATAGCAACAAAATATTTAATTAATTGCTGAATTCAAGATACTTTACAGAAAATTTTTGATCTGAATTTTTTTCAGTGTCAAATTTTCTTCTTCATGTACAAAGTTCTCCTGAACTTTGATTTCATTGGTCTGTCACCATACTGAGGCTTATCTGTCAGTCTGGCATGTCATTCAAAAGTAAAGGCTACACTTGGTGTTTTCCCATTAGAATTAAACTTTCATTACCTGAGTGTACTGTCTTATAAGTAGATGAGTCATTTTCCATTCCACATTTACTATTTCTGTGTATCCCTCTTTATTTTATTTCCCTATTTTTAGCTTTTTCATCTTTAAGCATTTACATTTTTAAAGGAGTACTGCTAGTCTAGGTGTATGGACTTACTCTGGTACCTCATCCAGGTATTCAGCATGGAACTATGCTGTGGTATGCTCTGCTATACTGTATTATACTACACTACACCTACTTTTCCCTAGAAATGCAATCTTATAAAACATGATCTTGAATCTTATCTTAGACAGCAAATTTGTCTGGGTTGCTGGCTCTTATCCATATAGGAACACTAAGCTACCCATTCTTTGTGCTATCTCATTTCAGGGTTCAGAGATTCAGGGTTCTTGATTCAGTCTGTAGCAAACTGCTCTGAAAACAGGAACAGATAAACCACAAAAATGGGAGCTAGTCAGTTCAATGACTGATTTTTAGGATTAATCATTTCACTTCTCTGAGCATTTATTCATCATAAATAAGTTGGGAAAAATACTTCTCTTTCAGGCAAATCATGCACTGTATACCATATGTCTAAATTGTCTAAAACTGCCACATCTGCACTCACATGAAAAAAACAAAACAAAAACAAAACAAAAACAAAACAAAAACAAAAACTAAAACAAACAAACAAACAAACAAAATAAAAACACACCAAAAAACCACAAGAGGATAACTTGGAAAGCAGTGATTAATTTCTTCACATTTATAATTTAAGAAATTGCAAATAAAAATTTTTAAAACATAAAAAAAAATAATAATCCAACAAGGACAAGTTTTACATGGGAAAAAAAAAAAGCAAAGAGCAACATGATGAATTTTGACATGCAAAAAGGTAGCAGGCAATGGGATGTGCAGTAACTTTTGTATCATCTAAAGTGTTGAAGGGAAGATGGAGAGTCATTCACTGAAGTACAGTCTCGGAGAAGAAGGAGGCAACTTTGAATAGTCAAGAGCTGAAAAAAAGAATCCTAAGGTTTGTTGCCAACTTCTTCGAACCATTCTTCAGCTTCTTACTACAGGTAGCATACAAACTATAGGGCTCATTCAGTTCTATAGAACACATCATCATGTAATGCAAATAATCAACTGTCTAGAGTATTTGGTCCTATTTATAAAATCAATTTTATATCTATATATAGAGAAGGAATAATAAATAAATAAACACCTAGACAAAGAAAAAAGACCAGTGAAAATAGGGGTTAACATTAAGATGAGAAGACAAAACCAACAATAAATCTACATTAAAATATTAGTAAGTTTTAAATAAAAAATGCTTATGAATACTTAGAAATACTCAGCACCTTTTTTACTTTTATACTGAGAAGAGTAATGTCTGTTTTCTCTTTTAAAAAAAACTAAAACAAACAATTTTTTTAAAAGCAATATTTTTTGTCTAGAGAATCTTTCCCTATTATAATGATTCCAGCACTATGTTATGGTGGTTTTGGCTGAGATAAAATTCATTTTCTTTATAGTAACTGATATGGGGTTTGGTTTTGGGTTTGTGCTGAAAACTGTTAACGCAAGGAAGTTTTAGGTGTTGCTGAGCAGCTCTTGCACAGAGTCAAAGTTTTTTCTGCGTCTTTCATCACTCCACCAGGCAGCTGTCTGGGGGTGCACAAGGAGCTTGGGAGGGACACAGCAGGGACATCTGACCTCAACCAACCAGAGGGATATTCCATACCATATGGCATCATACTTGGCATATAAAAACTGCTGGGAAGAAGAAGGAAGGAGGGAATGTTCAGAGTCACAGCAGTTGTCTTCCCAAGTCACTGTTACACATGATAGAGCCTGGGAATGGCTGAACACATGCCTGCCTGCCCATGGAAAATTCTTGGAGGGGACGACTACCAGCAATGGAGAAGCTCCCTTAGCAACACAGACCTGTGATGGACGTTGCACTTTGCTGTTACATAGACTGTTGATATGCTTACAGACAGCCTGCAGTTTGGGAGTTCTGTCCTGTGTCAGGACTTTCTGGTGTTCTGTCTTTTTCTCCTTGTTCTCAGCTATCCCCCCTGGTGGAAAATTCCACTCACACGGCTTGTAACTCACTGCCTATTGCCTCCTGCTGGTGGCAGGGTAATAACCCCCTATATGGTATATCCCTGCCTCTGTTCCCTCCGTTTTGGGGATTCTTGCCTTGTTTGGCCAGGACCTACCCAGACCCTTCCCCAAAACCTTCCCAGGGTGCACCCCATCCCAGAACTCGGCCCCCCGACCCTATTTAAGTTGTGTGCCAGTTCAAATAAACACTCTTGGGCTTGCAGTGTCCACCCTACACCCCAGAGTGGTGTCCCTTATTCTGTCCCCCGCATCCCCTCAGGATCACAAAAAATGGTGAATAAATTACTTATTTTGCTTTGCTTGTGTGAACAGCTTTTGCTTTACCTTAAACTCTCCTAATCTCAACTCAGAAATTTTCTCAATTTTACTCTTCCTATTCTTTCCCCTGTCCCACTCTAGAAGAGTGAGCAAGTGTCTGTGTGGGGCTGAGTTGCCAGCTGGGGTTAAACTGTGACACATGCTTGCACATGTTCCTGTGCCAGTCGCAGAAAGTGTGGTCAAGTACTCTGAAAGATCTTCCTTCAAGTTTCAATTAAGCTCTAGGAGAAAGCAGCATTGAGGTTTGGAAGTCCTTGCAATTTTTCTGTTACACTAGATAAAACGATGAAGATGTTAGAAGCATAATGTGGTAGCTTTGTTTGTTTATTTACTTAAAAGAATAATAAAATAAAAATAATAATAATTACAAAATGAAATAATAACTAAAGAGAAAAAGAATATTTCTGTGTCACATAACCTTAATTGGATTCCAGAATAGAAGTAATGTCATATATTGGGAGAACCATGAAGTTGTGTTAATGAAATTGCCAAGCAATAAAAGCTGGTGATATACAGGCAAACTAAGCTTTATCCAGAAGGATTAGTTTCTTCCCTCCTCCACATATCTTTACCACCTAGCAATTTTCGGAGCTAAAATGTGAAACAGGAACAATCTGCATGATTTGTGTGAGAAAGCAGCATAACAGTATTTTTATGAAACTTTGAGAATGGAAGGGGAAAAACAAGGGTATAAAACACACCCAAAATATGGAATATAGATCACATTTCTTCACTTAATGTTTCAGGCTTTGACTATGCCTCATGTTTTTAGTAGAACCATTTATCCCAGTACAAAACTCTGCAAATCCGTTTAATCATAATTTTCACTTCAGTCTATCGTAGTTTGCAATGATGGAATAATAACTGGGCTATCATTTCTCTGCTAAGCAGTGTTAGATAGTGTCTAAACTTCTGTATAAAATTATATGCCATTTGGAAATTGCAAATGAGAGAATGCCAATTAATTTATCTTATCCTAACAATGAGTCATCCCCAATTTGAAGAAATTAATAACTGAGCACCAGTTTGAAATTGACTTAAATCAAGGAGTCTAATAATTTCATCATGTCAATGTATTCAGTCTATACATACAAGAATGTGTGTACATACTTGTTCATTAAAAACAGTTGCTAGATACAAAGAACTGTATGTATTAAAATTTACCTAGCCATCATGACCTGTCAATACTCCTTGGAAGATACTTCTTTTTTATTACCTATAACATCCACATAAGTTAACAAATAAGCATTTTTAATTCTCACAACCTTTACGTTCCACATTTATTAAGAATATCCTTGGAACCCAAAATAATGAGTCAGTACCTTTGTAACTACAATTCTATATATGAAAATACAGATTTAACTGGGTATGTCCTTTGTAAAAACTAGTATTTTAAACCATAACTCACATAACTGTTTTCAGTTCTTCAGAAACAGAACACATGAACCCAGATGTATTGAAAGACCGGTATCATATAAGAAACTATGATAAATTCTATATTCGTCAAAAAGCCCTGTAATTTTAGCCTTAAATTAAGTCTAAACAAAACAGAGAAAGACAAAAATGCTGGAAATATTAAGAAAGTAAATGTTTTATTTGAAAAGCCAAAATCTGTAATGATAAAATATTTCTTTTCTATCTATCTACTGGTTTTACTGAATTTACTACATCATTTGCTGAGTAGTAAAAGCCTTCACATACCGCACAAAGAATAAATGGAGTAATACATCTTATTCCAGAGAGTTCATAATGTCTATATTTTTACCTCATTAAAGTATGCTAGAAACGCTGGAATCAAAACCTAAATAAAGATAGCCCTCCATCATGTTTTCCCATATGTCCATTTGCTTCTTTTAGCTGTTAGAATCATGCATATATTACTTGGATTAGACCTGCGAAGGTAATGAAAAAGTAGTTTGTACACAGAAGATCAAAGTTCAGGGTATAGATGATTGAATTTCCTGGTAAAATACATTAAACTTTACTTTCAGCTGCTTTCAAAGACTGAAAAGCAGTGCAACTGCAATACTAGTATATTGCATTGCTTTTATATTGTGCATTAAGTTATCCATGTGCAGAATGGTGGTTTTAGTCATGAAGCATGCTTGCAAATATCTTAGTTAAAGGGACCTCCAATTTTGCCCTTAATACAAATTTTCAGGGAAATTTTTTCAAGGTTTTTCAAACAGTTAGTAATTTTACTAAAGGGAGATTGAAGAAAAAAGATGCTTTTGAGAAGAGTTGTCTTTTACAGCTATTTCATAGTGTAGGAAGGATGTCAGTTTCTTTTTGGAAGAAAGATTTAAGAAGATGTGTTAGGAGTTCTTAGAGGTAAGGTGGCTTTCTGAAACTTTCTGAAGAGACAAAAGGTCTTTAAACCTACAGATTATAAATGAACTGCAGTTCTTCGGTTATCCAAGAATGTCAGTGACCAATCATTATTCATCTTTGGTATGGTACTTGTATTACTTTCCACAAATTGCTTTTTATTCTTTAATTCAGATTTTTCATTTGCCTAATAGCTGAAGGATGAGTAACGATATGAGTTTCATGTAGAACTTCCTATGCAAATCTTTAATTTTTTTAGCTATTTCATAAAATGTCCGTAAATTTAAGTCAAGAGAAGGCTCATATAATTACATACAAAAATATATAATAAAAAATATATAATCACATACAAAAAAACCACCAGTCAAACTAAAGGAATAATAGTTCAAGCATATATGAGGTGCCACCCAAAATAGAGGTAGGAATGTGTACAGAACATAAAGCAAATGTTTGTCTACAGCAAGACTAACTTTGTCTCATGTCCCAAGAAACCATTTATATGCAATTTGGCAGCCCTGCAAGCTGAGGTTGTGACTATGTAAGTGCCTTAAGATATTTCTTTAGCAGTTCACATGCTGTTCAAGGAAGTTGCACTCTATGATTACATAGCCTGGAAATCGCATGAGATCATTCACTTTGCTTACCTTTCAAAATTAAATTATTTACCTAAACAAAGCAAAATCCCACAAAACAGACTACAACCATAAAATGCATACTGGTACTAAATCCAATACTATTTATCATTGAACACTAAAATTATGATAGATTCATAAGCTGCAAGGTAGCTGGGCAGGGAGATGTATACTTTTTGTATGCTTTTGCTGTATATTTGCCTTTTTTTTTTTTTTAATAATGAGGACTTAAAAGAAAAGTTTCATTTTTGTTCTCTTTACAGAATCATGAAAGCCTACTGATTTGATTTACTCAACCAAAATTTGATTCAAACTATTCAAGATATCAGACATATCCAAATTTAGATGGGGTTTACAGACTTCATCCTCAGATATTGTCCCCACTTACATCATTTTTCCAGGTTGTTTTCCTACATAAAGCAATGAGAAAAAAGAAATATTTGACTAGACGAGTCAATGCTGTTTTGAAACCTTGGTGTGGTCTACAGCTTAAATGAGTACCGAAAAGACAATAGCCATTTCTGGAGATTCTGGGACAAGTTTCATCCCTATTTTGTTGTCTAAGAAATGTATAGTTCAATGACCAAATGTTGTGGGGTTATTTTGTAGTAGAAGGACATTGTTTTTGACCAGTCCTAAAAAAAGGAATTATATCTGGTGAGGCTGGCAGTGATGGAAATGACAAATATTCAGATAATAAGGAACAAAAAAACCCTATAAACAATATAAAAATAGAAGTTGCTACCAAAAAAGAATACTTTCTTAGCACCTTCTTTCCACAAAACCAGCAATATTTCAGTGATGCTGTTGCTAATTTAATTTCTCTCCTTCATAGTGTTAGAGGAGGAAGATTTACAAAAATAAAATTAGAAAAGCAATTTTGCACTTTCCTGTAGAAACTCTGAAAAAATGTTCATTCTTCTCTTGTGCTTACTTTGTCAAACTTTCTTCTTTTAAGAATAGATACTGTTGCTGAGCATCCCAACCATCAATAAAGTCTCATTAATAGCTTGTTATTCTTTCTCTTCATGGCTAGAAAAAAGCCATTCTCTTGGAGTCCTCTCTTTCAGATCAGACAGGATTAAGAGCAATAAAATGTGCCTTCTCACTTGGATGAAAAGGGAGTGATATCTGATGTGTTGGCCTTAATAAGGTCCATTATTTTCCATAGTGACACTGGCAACAAAACATATAAATGATGGTTTGGAATCTTAGGACATGATTGCAAGTATAAAGAAGAATAATGTAATCCTACACAAATAATTCAATGTCAGTGTTTGGAGCTGAAGATATTTAAAATTCTAAATGAAAGAAAAGCACTCGGGATTTTCATTTCAGGTTTTCAGACATCAAGGCTAGCTTTCATAGACTGGAAACTTAAATCAAAAAATGCACACAAGACTGAAGTTTCTGGGGCTTATGAGCCACTGAATTAAGTCCAATACTGTGCTGTCATTTCATAGAGCTGACATACTACTTCCACTAGGTGTGGGGGTATTTCAAAGCCATTGCACACATATAAAGGGAATATATCACTAGTAGGTTCTTGCTTAAAGATGCACAAATATTCCTGAATGCGAGTAATGTGACAAGATTATAGAAATGACAGGAGCAAAGGAATTTTTCCACCATACAAAAAAAAAAAAAAAATCTTATGTTTTAAGAAGAAGATTTATTTCAAAAGAACCACTTTCTTTCATAACAGTAATTAATTAGTACAATCATTTCAGGCCACTCTATCCTGAAGTAGAACTTTTACCATGTATCCAGGTAGATAGGTAAAAGTAGGTGTCTTGGCACTCGCATGGTAGTGATGTGCTCTTTCCTGGGTCTTCAAAATCTGGAAAATTGCTTCCAGTGAGGTATCTATCATCAGACAGACTTCATACTCGAGTGACTAATGCACATACAGTTATGTGTGTGTGTGTGTATATATATATTTATATATGTATATGCAGATATATGAGGAGGGTGAATTTTACTTAGGTATCTGTATCACTAGAATGACAAAGACAATCCATTGCATTTTTACCACAGGTGACTGTTACTTTTTTATTTGTATAGCCTGTCACTCCAAGTCCACTCTTTCCTCAACTTTGAACCATTCTTCTCTTCTAAATATACCTTATATTGTTTTCTTTATAGTTTTGCTGTTGACATATACCTGGTTTCACTGTGTTATTTAATTATTGAAAAATCCATTTATTGCTGCATATAGAAACCTTAACCATGTACATTATCCTTTAATTTAAGCCAACCACATCCAGTGTGTCAGCTGGCATTATGACCCTCTTTAGTTTCAGCAAACTAAGTAGACTTGAAACTTCAGGTTTTCAGGCCCATCTAGAAATACATTCATGTCACTGGAATTCACTCTCTTCATGCCTAAAGTTTTTCAGGAAAAATGTCCTCTAATGTTGCTAATCCTAGAATCGATCCTTATGTCCAATACGATGATTATAGTTCAATCTTTCTCTGAAGGAAGAATCCTACTGCCTTCTGTTCTAAAATCAAGGAGGACTCTGACTTGCATGCAGGTGAGAGGAAGGTCATATTGAAATGCAAATAAGATTTGGGATTTTTGGCCTAAATCATAGCACATAGCCCCCCTTTTTTTTTGTTTGTCTGAAATATTAATTGAATAGGTGACTTCATAGGTCAGGAAACCCCATATTGAAAATTGAACTGAACTGAGCAGTATATTTCAGTTTAAAAGAGAGTAGGGAGAAGTGACTGATAAAAAGTAACACTTCTCCTCTCATTTACACAACCTGCACAGTGTTTCTGCCTGGAAAGTCAGTTAGGTGGTAGCCTCATCCTTATTTTACAGAATCAGGTTTTATTGTTTATTTAGGGAATTTGTCATATATATACATATATATGTATATATATGAAGAATTACCAGAAACACTGTTAAAAGAATAACATTATACTTTTTCCTTATGTTAATCCCACAGGAATGTTATTCTGTCTTCACCACAGTCAGTGAGGAGGACTGTAAAGGAGAGTAAAACTCTTCAAGAAAGAGAAGAAAGATGTCCATCAATACTTTTGCAATACAACCAAGGAATATGAGGTCTTGGGTTATCTATGTATTGTACTATTGAGCGAGCCTCAGGTAGTCAGGTGTCCTCTGAGAATGCCAAGAACACAACCCCCTCCCCCCCAAAAAATTTTTTGTATCGATTCAAATATATAATGACATAGGCCAAAGGATATTTCTTGGCTGAGTACAATCAGCAGTCTAATTCATGTTAGTGGAACTACACATGAAGTAAACTGGTGTTAAGGTACCAAAGGAACACTACTGCTACAGCCTTGATATTTTACACTTGTGTAACAGCTGAGTAAGTACTTTTAAAAATGCAGGTTAACACTAGGTGTCAAAGAATATGTTCAAAGACACTTGTTCATCTCTGTTCTCATTTACAGACTCAGCTCCAGGTATGAAGACTTCCAAAGACCTCACAAAAGTACAGTGTCCAGAGCTTCTCCCTGGTCCCACCACACTGGTTCAGAATATTTTGCTGCCAATAAAAATATTATCTATTTAAAATGCGAGATATGAAATTAACTAGTTGCTGCAGACTGAATGAGTTGCAACAGGCAACTCCTAGGCTTAAAATTCTAGTGCTGAACTTGGGTCAGTTTATTCTCAAAGTAAGAAGATTGTTCATGACAGGCTGGAGCTGCATATAGATAAATTTTCAGAACAAGGGACAGGAGACGTTGTTTCTTTTATTTGGAGTTTTTTTCCATTATTCACTGTATATAACAACATTCAGATAAGCTGGTTGCATAAGGCCGTGCTGACATTTCTTCAGAAATATACAAGATATGGCAAAAAGCCTTGTTATTTTTTAATTCTAAAAATAGTGGCTCTCTATGAACACTTGGTAGAGCCCTATGTCTAGACATACAGTTAAAGTCTTACTAATTACTGTATAATAACTACAAAGATAATTAGTAGGTAAATTTCTCCTTTAGCATATTATGTAGCAGTAGTTCCCACAGTGTACTAAATGCTGTACATTCTTTGCAAATACATCTCTCTGTCTCTTGATAATCCATATGTAGTATTCTCTTCTACTCAGATTCTGACATGCGTTCCATTGTTTTTATTGTATATTTAAATCTGATGCAATACTGTGTTTGTTGGAAGAAAATGCACTTTACATTCATGCAAAAATTAGAGATTTATGTGTGCTTTAAGACTTCAAATCTTGCCTGTAGAGAATGTTTATTATAAGACATTTATGTTTGCATGCTTCTGTTATTATTGTACAGTAAATAATAAATACAAGTGGAAAAAAGTACAGGTTTCCTAAAGATATTATTATTATTCAAATGCATAATAATTGATTCACTATTTTTTGATTCATCTCAAAGCTCTTATTAATGGTCTTACTAAATTGATCTTGAAACAAGTAGAATAGACAGCTTTTTGCACACCTTTCAGGAACTGTAACTTTTATCATAAAAGGCTCACTGTTTGATAAAGTGGTTATGAAGTTTTGTCTAACAATCACTGATTAGGTTATTTCTATCCTTTGTACAAAACAGGAAAAAAACCCAGTATTTTGAAATAAAAATTAAGGCTTAATAAATTTATCATCTTTGTTTATATTACTTCCTTATGCAAATATTGCATTTATTGATATATTCTCATGGGTAGTTATTTCAGTATAAACTTGATCTGACATGTCACTCAATAATAATAAAAAAAACACCTTTTAAAATTAAGAACTAGAACCTAATTAATCTTCCCCATGATGTCATTTTGCTTCATATTTTCTTTATTCAACCCAGAAATGTTAAAAGATTACATCATATCTGAAAAAATGTCATAGTAGTGAAGAAAGATTCTTTGGCCANAAAAAGAAAAAAAATAAAAATAAGATGTTAAGATTAAACAGTGTATGATACCGAACACTGTGATATGAAAGCATACCTGCTCCAAAGGGCACATAGTATGATGTAGTAGATTAGGAAAGATCAGTCTTTTTTGATAAGCTCCCTGTGGTGTGGCTGGTAGAAAAAAGACTTAGAAAAACCCAGTAGAAAATTACTAGCATCTATCACTGTGAGAATAAAATGTAACAAAAGCCTGTAAAAGCTGTCAGAAAGAACAAACAATTCTTGATCCATAGTAGTTAAAAGAAGTCTGTAAACAAAGCAGTTTTATTTTCATTTCAAACAGTCCTGTGATCAGACTGAAGTGAGATAGCAGCTGCTTAAATAGAGTTAACAAGCCAGATACTTCAAACTCAATAAAATGCTACTGTACTGTATGGTGTGGCAGTTTGTTTTTAATGAAAGTCAGCTTTCTGGCTACAAACAATGTGTGTTATCAGAACTTTCATAACAACACTAGAAATTTCACAAAGAAGGAATTGTTAAAACTGGTGGTGGGGAAACAACATATTCTAGGTTAAAACTTTGGGGTTTAAGTAAGATGTAAGTTTACTTTGTCTGGTGATTCTTCTGTCAGTATTATTTTCAAATTATGGTAGTCATTTTTATTTGAAAGTTGGTAAAAAAGGGTGCCAAAGTACTGAAGTTTTGTGAATAAATAAAGATTGTTACAAATTGCAATTACTTTCATCCAATCATAACTGTTAAGGTTTCCCATCTGTTACTGAGTTACCACACAGGAAAAAGTCATCCTCTGCTTTTCCACTGGCCAAGTAACAATAAGCAGTTTATAGACTGAAGTATGAACTGCACATACATGAGCAATTTCACTTTATTAATCTCCAATTTCAGTGGTACAACAAGAAGTATCACTTAGGAAGTTGCATTTTCAGGCTGGAAGAAATAATTCCATCTTGAAGAAATGTGCCATCTAGGAAGAAGAAAGCTAAAAAAAATATAAGCTAGTCAGAATGACATGAAGGTCATGACTTTGCCTTATAAGCCAGGCTTATCACTTCGAATTTTGTTTCCAAGTCTTGCTAGCACTCTGCCTACTGGTCCATTACACTATACTGCATCTAACAGATATTTAAGTAAAAAGGTGTAATACTAGTTTAACAAAAAATGAAAAGGGTCAAAGAAATGTTTCCTCCCCTTAAATCAGTTTCTTTCTTTTCCTCTTTCTTACTGACTTCTCCCAGATTCCCATCAGAAGGTAAGATGAGGACCTTGGACTACTGAAGGTTCATTATTTAACTACCGCTAAGTGCTACCATGGCACTAGTAAAATAACTGTTTCAAGTTCTTATTCTTTAAAGATTAAATGTGTTACCCCCATAAGAGTGCTTTTTTATTTTTGCCTTTTTTTTTTTCCTCTTTACCTTGCACCACTCTTTAGTCATGAATATTTGTCTCCACCATGATCATTTGTGGGCTACTGAAATATCTTCAGATACTATACCTACAAGTACCATAGAAGACTCCATAAGATAGTCAGTAAATCAGTCTTGAAATAGCTTAAGTAGTGTACAACAGGCGAGACGTGTTAATAACTGAACTAAGAAAAGAGCATAAGCTGCTGGAGAACACTCATGGAAGTGAGAGAGACAGTCCTGTGCCAAGCATGGTGCAAGCTTTTATTTTTTTTAAGGGAAAGAAAGGGATTAAGCAAGCAAGTTTAATTTTGGCATTCCCTAATTTTTGATAGCCTAACTTTGCAGCCCTCACAATGCGCTTCAATACAGAATTTTGAGTGCAGCGTATAATATCTTTTGACATGTATAAACATTCTTATGATTAGTAGTCACAGGGTTTATTTATTGTCATGAATCGTGTCCAATCCAATTTAGTTTCATATTGTCCAATTTCCAAGTATCTTTCACTGCAAAGAGAATTTTGGAAATCTGTAAATGTTAGGGGCTCAGTTGTAATAGCCTGCTTTGGCAAACTCACTGAAACATATCTGTCAAGCACAGCAAAAGTCTTGTAAAATGCTCCACTGCTGTAGGCCATAGAAAGGAGCTATAATAAACTCTGACCCATAAAAAGTCATGTAAACATTATAACCTGTTTTTACTAGCCTTTTAAGTGCCAGGAGCAATTGATCTTATATGGCTTAGGTCTTTCCAGCTTCCAAGACTCCATGAGCACCTAGGATCCTACATGGGTGTTCAAGTGCCTGTGGCTTTGGAAGCCTAAAACAGGAACAGATACCATGCTATCAGCTATTTAGTTATTCACTCCAGACAGATGTTTGATATTTCCAACAGAAAACATTTAGAAATGAAGCACCTACGGAAATCAACTGTTTCTGTATTGTTAATCAAAATAAATGTCCATGCAATCTCGAGCTGTTTCCCTAAATTGCTGCATCTGTCACACTGGAAAGAATGACAGGGAAAAAAAAAGGGGGGGGAAAAGAGAAGAAAAAAAAGAAAAATGTTTCAAATTTAGAGCAACTGTGTCCTTGCCTTAGGGCTCTCTGATCATGACAGCTTCCCTAAGGTTTGACGCTGCTATTTGTTTTGAGAAAAATGCTGCAAACCTTAGTCCTCAGGGGAAACTGAAGTTCACTTCAATGCACTTCAATGGGGTTTTTGCCTGAGTAATAGCTGAAGGATTTAGCTCACTGTTAACTTCATGAACAAACAACGTGAATTTTACAGTTTTTGATTTCTGCCAAATACTTTCCCCATTAAATTGCTGTGGGAAATCAGCCATACAATTAAAACCTATTTTATGCCTTCAATAACGTTAATGAAGCAATTGTGGCTTTCAGAATTTTATATATGTGTGTGTATATATGGGTGTATTTTGCCATCACTGCAGCAGCTGCTGTTGGCCTCAAACATCTCTTAAATACACAGACTTAGCAATGGAGGTGTACGTGACTCTGTTGGTTATTGAACCTTATTAAAAAAAGCCCCAAATCCCTCCCCTATACAGATGGTTGCCATAACATGAAGAAATTTGCTACTTACTAATATGTATACTTTATTCCTTCCATTCTGGTTAAAGAAAATTAAGATATACATGTAATAAGAAGGTAGTGTTTGGAATCTGAAGATGATTTCCATACAGCTTATATTTCCCAGCAGGGTTTTGATGGTACATCTGAATGTAGTATAATTTTTACATGCCAGTGTCTGGACCTCGATCTAAATGTAAAAACTCAGATCTATTGTTTGTTTCAGTGCATTTTTCACTTTTGAATCTTTACACCAGAAATCCCTTTGGATGAGGAATAGTTTTTTACTTCAGTAGGAACTTTTATGTGGAGAGCTGGCGTATTGGGTGTGGTTGAGATGGAGTTCATTTCCCCATAGCAGCCCTCACAGTGTTGTGCTTTGCATTGGTTGCTAGAAAGGTTTTGATAGCACACCGGTGTTTTGGCTACTGCTGAGCAGAGCTGGCACAGCATCAGCACTGTCTCTCAACATTCCTCCTCCCACACTGCAGACAAGATCCTGGGAGGGGGCATAATCAGGCCACTTGATCCAAACTAACCAAAGGGATATTCCATACCATTTGACATCAGCTCAGATATGAAAGGTAAAGGAAGGAGGAGGAAGAGGGGGGCATTCATTATTTACAATGTTTCCCTTGAGGAGCAACCTACACGTGTGAAGGGGCCAGGCATCACAGGCTAATGGAAAGTAGAGAATAAACCTTATTATTTTCTGCTTTGCTTGTGCACACATAGACTTTCACTTTTGTTTTAGTAAACTGCCTTATCTCAACGTACAAGTTGTTTTGCCTTTTAGTCTCTCCACACTGTCTGGCTGGGAAGGGGAATGATAAAGCAGCTTAGTGGACACATGGCACCCAGCCAAGGTCAATCCACTGCTGGTGAAAAGATCTTCTCAAAAACAATGAAATTGCTGTATTGCTGTAAAAATATATATCATGAGGGGAAACTGCTCTAAATTCTAGTTTTGATTCTCTGCAGTATGACATAGTCAAGACTTTGGCCATAGATTTTGATTCTGAAAAGCAGAAGTTGCAAAATTCAGAATTCTGTTCAAGGATGTAATACTCACTTTTCTGTGTATTTACCTTGGAGATCCACATTTAGAAAGAATGGTTTGAACTTCAGAAGAGTAGGATATGCTTCCCTACCTAGAGCCAAAGTTGCAGTGATGCCCTCAGGGTCACAATGTCAATTTTTGGAGTATTTACACTTTCCATGCTCTACCAATTAAAGGGAATTGAAATCCTGAGGTGTGGCCAGGGTCTATAAGGGAAAGCTCAAGGACATTTGGATGCCTGAGATGGGAATTTGCAGAAAGTAGCTTTCTGAACACACGATGACATAAGCAAGCAAATAAAAGATATATGAACAAGGAATTGCCTACAGAAGAAAAATGGGAAAAAAGCTTCCTCACAGGAAAAGGAATATCTTCCAAATTTAATGAATAGTCACACAAGTATCACTCTTAGACTGAAAAAGTTAAAATTTGTTCTGAACCAAACTCTTAAGTCAACTACCCCCTTCTCATGTAGGAGAATCATCACTTAGAGAATTTCAAAAGGCACTGAACTTTCCAGCACTCCTAATATTTCAGTGATTGTGTGCATGACCTCCTCCAGTAAATTTGACCATAGAAATAAACCACTGGAAATTTAGGAACAAAGGTCAGTGTTATATGAAAATATTTGAAGTAAGAGGAGACACTGATCCATGCAAACTTTTCCCTTCATTATCTAACCTAAAACTTTAAGTTTTAAAACTTTATTTTGCTTTTAGGAGTGTTCAGTTTCGTATTTCCACCAGGTATAAGTTTGGGGGTACTCTCATTGTCTTTTTACAGAAGTGTAATTCTGCAATACTACTTGCATTTGGGAAGTATGAACATTGTAACATAAAATTACTATTCATCTTTTTTTCGCCTTCCTTTTTAACCAGCTCATGCAGTATTTGCAGAGTCAAACAGTCAGAATAATTTTCTTCTCAGAGAGCATGTACGAAGTTGCTGTGTTTTCAGTTTGAGGAAATTGTTTCCCCAGTGCAGATAGAGAAGTGCTAGTACCCTCCTGTATTTAGCTGTTCCTAAAAACAGAACTTGATATTTAAATCCAAACTGTATGCTGACATCTTGGGCTGGCTGGTGTGAAATTTAATTCATGCTGTTAAGCCTCAGAAGCCCAGAGAAAACATGAGATGAACAACAAGTAAGCTCCAGTTTTACAATATTCTTCAGAAATGAAATAACAACTCTCAACACTGTGGGCCCAATGTCCCTTGAAGGGCCACAAATCTGAGTATTATGCCTGAATACTGGATTTGAACTTTGGATTTTTTTCATTGCCCATGACAGGGTGGTTGGAACTAGATGACCTTTAAGTCAAACCAAACCAACCATTCTATGATTCTATGGTTTTTGTTACTAACCCTTCCAATGTACAGACACAGAGTGTTTAGCAACAGAACAGAACAGCAGAACTCTATCTTGGACTACACAGTTATATTTGGAGACTTCCAAATTTATTTATTTTTCACCGACCTCTGTTTTGTAACACAAAAAACTCACCACAAACTTCTTCTTCTTCTTTTTTTTTTTTTATTTCTCAGATTTTCTCAGAATTGTCCTATATTTATATTCATGAAGTTGTCCTAGATAAACAAATACTTTCCCCACAACAAACAGTTGCAAAATTATTAATAAATACATACATTTAAGAAAAGAGTTCTCAAGAGATATTCACAACGTCAAACAAGTTTGAACTAATTAAAACTTAACTTCTAAACAGAGGCCCAGTCAAGTACCTCTGAAGAAATTAGCACCAGAGGGAAGAATGGCATTCAACCAGTATTTGCCAACAGATCTCTATGCCAGCACTTTTGAACAGATCAGTTGTTTGTTCCTTTGTGCTAGCTCAGTTCAGCTCTCCTACGTGCCCTCAGCTTCAGCACATCAGAGAATTTGTAAAGCCAAAATAAACACATTTTTGCTGTCAACACACTTCACATTCCCTCCCCTCCCCTCTCTTCCCCCCTCAGTAGAAATGTAGCAACTTTAAACTTAAAGATTATGAAGTTCTGTGTGGGTGAGCTGTAAAGCAAGTTCATCATATCAAGTAATAAACTCACTGTGGAAACTCCTGGGATTTTTTTTTTTAATTATTCTTTATTTACCTTAATATTCAGTTAACATTAGTCACCCCAGCTGCTTAATTCAAATCAATAGTTCAGGGGCTGGAAAAGGGCTGTCTCTCCCTAGTTGTGTTAGCTGCATGTACATTATATTCTTACATTTGTATAAAGAAGTTGACTCAAATGCCCTGAAAAATTTTGACAAAAGCAACATGATGCTGAACAGTGATTTCTGTTATAAAATCAGTTCACCTGCCAGACAGAAGACTGAATGGTTGTGACAAAACAACAAGGTTACTGGCAGTGTGACTAGACACTATTGCCGGGAGGTCAAACAGTATCAGCCTATTCCAGCTGAGAACAACAATTTGGGAATGTGATGAAGGGATACAGGGCTTTGTTTCCTACCTACGTAGAAGCACAGTACCCTATCTTATTTCAACCAGACTATTTCCCCAATAGCCAATCATTATATTCGTGATTATATTCATTCATTTTAGAAATATCACACTGTTTCAGACTTTGATTCATAAATTACACTAGTCAAAACCACAGATGTTGATACCTGGTTTATGTAAATACATCATATTTTCATTATTTCCATGTTCTTCTCTCTACATGCTCCTCCCCAGACTTATACTTGTATGGCAGAATATGCCTCTCTCCTTATATTTTATGCCACATATAGGAATTTCACTTCTTCAAAATTTCTCAGACTCCTTGGACAGTCAGTGATGAACATTGTATTCAAAACTATCCCTTTCCCCAGATTTTCTCCATTTTCTCCTAAGGGAAGCTTCTTTCTTTAGAGCTAGGAACTGAAATTGAAATTTCTTCTGAAATGCTCTTCCTGTCCTTGATTGTACTTGCTTCTCCAGTATAAAGATGCTCTAAGCCACCAGTTATAGTAAAGATGTTTGTAGCAATGCAAATTACAATGCAAATAGTTTTTGGGTTTTTTTTTCTTAACACAAATTGGTTCCTATGCCTTTTTAATAATGTTGGTACTCTGAATTTGATGTTTGATTATCAGAAGAGTTTAAAGATTTTATTCAGTTATCATATTTAATTTAATTTTGGAATACTGATAAAACATCACTAGTCAGCTTTAGAAAGGTGTTGCCATGGACATTGTGCAGTGAATAAAACCTTTAAGCAGTTAAGGAACAAATCTGAGATTTCAAAGCAGGATAAGATTCAGTCTAGCAAGATTAGTAAAACCTTCCTAGTCTGACTATGGAGGTGAGTCAGCAGAAATAACATTTGATCTCTTGGAATGTTCCCAGTACTTGGCGACTCCTCACAGATGTGTTAATCAGTGGTTAACTATAACAATTTTATTATTGGTAACACGCACAGACAGAACTTATTTTTGCTTCTGACTGCAGTTATGTTACTTTCCAATACATTTCCAAGTAATAAAAGCCCTCAGGCAAACCACTTGATTTGGGTTCCTTTTAGCTTTCACCTGTCCTTGAGTGTGTGAAAAATGTGCATTAATTTTGATGGGAGTTACGGTTTTCAGGTAGAGAACAATACTTTCCTTTAGAGCACAGGGATAATTAGTATTAGTAAGTAACAGCAAAGTAACAGATACTTTGTAGGCAAATAATTTACTGTTTCCTTTCATACATAAATAGTAACTGTGATGGTCTAACTGAATACCACACTTTACCCTCTGCTCTGATTGCTATTGTGAAATTTTCATCTGAAAACATATCCTGCTATTTGTCTCCATAGTTTCTTCTCACAGATAATTCTCAATAACTCTCCATAAAGAGATGCCTTGTAGGATCTTTTGTTTGCTTGATGTATCTGTGCAGCTTTAAATTCTGCCCTTTTATTTTATTGTAAATAAAACATAACACACACAGACACAGACACACATGCACAAAAAAAAAAAAAATTAGAACATCTTGTGGCAGAGCTATTTTGAACCAAGTGAAACTAATTTGCATTGTAACCAAGACACAATATGGTCAGTGTCAACTAGTTCAAACATATTCCTCACTTCAAAAAGAGAAGAGGAAACTTTTCTTTAATATAGTTGTCCTAAATTTTTTAATAATATGAATATCTTTTTAGAGTTCTCATTTGTACTTCTTCATTTCAGTCTGTTTTTTTGAACAAGCTCTCCATGTGAGTCATGTGAGTGTGCTGGGTAGACCTACATTATAGGTCTGACCGTGCCCTGTTAAAATGTATGGGTTACAAATATCATCCATAATCTGCTTTCATTTTAAAGATATAAAAAAAACTGTTAACCTGAGTCACTTATTTTAAGGAAAGCTAAGTAAAACTGAGTTCCTGTTTCTTATGTTGGTTCCCTTCAGTACTACACACATTGACATTCAGAGTTTTTCTGCACTATTTAACTACTCCTACATGTGCATGCAAATTGACTTTTTTCTGTTATATATGACTAAGCTCTCCAGCCAGCTGTACTGAAGGAAATCTGCAGAGGTGCTTTCTCTCATCTTATCAAAATCAACAGACTAAAAGACAGCATATTGTTTTTAATGCCAGCTTTCTATTGATGTGTGTAGTCTTCAAAGGACAGACTAAAGTGAAGTTCCATTCAAATGGTACAGGCAGCTGTACTGTGAAACAATTCATTCCTCTTCTCTATCTGCCAAAGTATTGCAATATTACATTATTTAATGGTGTTACAGAGTTACAGTTTGTATGTATGAAAACTAGGATTTTTTTATTTATTTTTTTTCCCTCCTTATCTGATACCCTATTCCCAAGGCCTTGTACTACTGTTAGGGATACATAGGTTGCTCTGACAGTTTAATGCAATTGCTCTTAGAGTTTAAGATAATAACTTATTTAATGTGAATACATGACCTGATAATGCTGAGAACTGCATAATATGCTTACCTTCAGGTGAAGTTCTATGCTGTAAGGTTTGTACTTTTCTTTTTTT
>VXBX01007008.1:0-11723 GCA_013400415.1 Scytalopus superciliaris | reverse complement strand
TTTTTTTTCTTTTAAATACCATGGAGGTTAAATTTGCAATAGAGGTTTCTACTGTTGTGATGTCTGACTTTACTGAAGAAAAGGTTCTGTGGGGATCTGAGACCATTTGAGAGCTTAATTTACTTCACATTTAGTTCAAGTAATGAAGTTCTACTAATTTCAAAGTTGCAGAATTAACCCCCAGAGAAACGGTAGCACTAAAGCAAGTCTAATGCTAATTCCTGGTACTTATAAATCCTTCATTTAGTTTGTATTTTGAAAGAACAGTAAATCACTTTATACTGATAGTATTCTGTCTTAAAAACTCCTTTAGCAACAGTTCCCTTGAAAATTGAACTGAAAAGATCAATGTTTCTCTTTTCTTCTTATCCCCAAACTTAACTGCAGGTGTTCAATGGAGCCCATAACTGAGAGTGGTCACTGCAGGACTTATCTTCATACTGACTGGCACAGCGATATGGAGTCCCTTTGTCATTTTTATCAGAAGATAATCAAAAAGTCCCACTCTCAAAGTAAGAAGTGTTGCTTCCACTTCCTGGTCAGGAATCTTTCTCATAGGACAAACTACAGGCTGTCTAAATAAGTTAGAGATAGTCATAAGATGCTACAACATGATTCCAGTTTACAGAAGCACATTGAGGAATGCCATTTAGACAGCCTCCAAACTGTACCCAGTAGTTCTAGCTCCTCTCAGAAGTATGAGGCTCTCATTTCTAGAGTGTAAGCTGTATTCTTCCTAATCCCCTTTTTTCAGTCTCTTTTCCTACCAACTCCATTAATCTACCACCATTTTATTTTTGCTTTAATACAGCAGCAAAACTGCCATATTTTAAGGCACAGAACTCATTATTAATATTTACTACCTTCTGAATGTTCTGACTCGTTCAGGATTTTCTTTTAACTCAGCTGCCTCATTTACAGTCTGTTAACAAATATTTGTGAGTGGCAGTGAACTACAATCACTTACAGACATATTCTTAATTTTGGTTTGTATTCATTGCTGGAAGTGGATTTAACAACCAATTGCCAGTCTGTTTTAATTTTTAATACTTCAGTTCTCGTGCCTCACCTCTCCAGTTCTCATGTCTGATGTCATCTACATCAGTTATGGTCTCCTGGATACAGCTTTGCCAGATACTTCCTTCTGGTTTTGAATGGAAACTTAACTGGGAATCACCACGCCGATAGTTATTGCCCAAGGGGGGGAAGAAAAAAAAAGAAAAAGAAAGAAAAAAAATTTATAGAAAAGTAGGAAATTCTTTTTCATGGATGGAAAGTTTAAAGATTTTATGATTTTTTTTAGTCTGCATTAAGGTTAAACCTTGACAGCATGAAATGCAAAGCCACTAAAGTCATACTGCTCTTATTCACTTAAAAGTGGCCCACAGCAAAGGGCATTTGGCTGGGGTATGGACAACAGGTCTTGCTTCTTTGTATTCATCAGAAGCACATAGCTAAACAAGGATCCTTTGTATGTCAGATGTCATCTCTCATGGATTGGCTTTTGAAGGGAGATCCCCCAATTCTTCTTGGTGGAACTAATTCATTATGTAGAACTACATGACTAATGAAGCAGAGTGATCACTAGGAAAGCTACTGCAACATTTAAACTGTGGTTTGAATCAGTCACCACAGTTGTGAAGAATTACCTATGATTTTCCAGACAAGTTCCCTCCCTGCTGCATTATACTGGAGTATGAGTGTTTATTTTTCTTACACCGATGAATCTATTCTTCTCAAAACCAATAGGTTCCTATGAGAATACTCACATCAGCTAATTTGTCTTTTCTTTTTTTTTTTTTCCTTTCCCCAGAGGAAAAAGAAATGCATATTTGGCTATGAAGAGTGCAATCATTTTAATAATAGATGTTAATCTCATCAGTGCATACCGTTTAGAGGAACATAATCACAAGTACCAGTCTATCATTTATATGAGTCATTATACATCTCACATCAGAAATGTTAGTCTCAAGTATCTGGTATATCGACACTCCAGGTCTGAATACTACTTTATAATGAACCACAGCACACAACTGTAGAGTCAATCCCATCATTCTTTTTTTTTGCCTGGTATGTTTAATTCTATGTGTTCCTTTAATTCCAGTAATAGAGAGTGAATTTTACCTACAACTGATCCCTACTGATGACCCTGTGAGCCGGGTGTAAATAGCCATGATTTGTTACACTTGGCCTCTGACTAAAGGTGAAATTTTTGAAATGTCTAAAGAAAATCCCTTGAGCCATATTTTAATTATGCTCACATGGAGAGGGGAAAATATAGACCTTAAAATAAAACCATAATATATTAAAAAAAGGAAGCATCTCTTTAGAATCCAAAACCTTCACAAACTGTTTTGAAATAGTTTTAAAAAGAAGCTTTGAATATTTCACTTGCTCGTGAACTCTAATGAATATCAATAGAATAAGTTTTATGACAAAAAAACACAAAGTACAAGTGTAAAACACTTCTAAAGATGTGTGTATTAATTATATATTTTTAGCATCCCATGCTTCAGTGCCAAATAAAACCTGATTATGAGAGCTGCACAGACAGACAATGTCAGGGAAATAACTTGTTACACATCCTTCATCACCACCTGATCCAGAGCAATATTTGACAGACGTATGAACTTTTCATACTTCCTAACAATAAAAGGAGTGCAGATCCTTCCATTTTTAATCACTGAAGTGAATTTTAAAAATTATTAATGCAATATATAAGAATCAATCTCTGATAACATCCTTAACATCCTTATCTTCACTCTGTAAAATTGAGATCCTCTTTTCTCTTTCACAGACATTGAGTGTGTCTGAAAAAAATCCTGAGGTGGTTAAATCAGTTATCTTAATTTAGACATTTGAGTCACCAGTAAAGCAATCTTCCAACTTCCCTGTAAAGGCAATGGAGAGAGATTAAGTGAGTTTGAGACATGAAAATCTCATCTGCTTATATTTAGAGATATATATGAGATGTTTAGTCACTCTAAGGATCCTGCTTCTCACTGATAACTGCATAAATGAAGTACCTGATGAGGACACATTCACTAATCATTTGGTTAGATGTCTGCATTTAGCACCCAGTATCTGAGATATGTTTACCTGGATCTCACTTTTCACATTATAACATCTTGAAGTTGTGAGAAAGTATCCAGCTCCCCATGGATGTTGCCATTTTTTATTTCATGCCAAGGTAACTCGTATCCATCTGACATAGTGGAGAGGCATACATACTGCCTTTGAAGGTGGACTTTGGTTTATTATTTGGTTTGGTTTTGGGTTGTTTTTTTGTTGTTTTTTTTTTTTTTTTTTTAGAAAGTCTCCAGAGTCATTTATGAACTTGTCTCAAACTTAAGAAATCAGTTTAAACAGCCAAAAAGGAAGGTGAGAGCTACCTCTTATAAAAGGACAGTGACCTTAAACTTTGACTGAGGGACTCCTTGTCAAAAGAACCTTGTGGAGACTGAAAATTTGTCTTCAAGGGATCACTGTAAAAGTTCATGTCAGAAAAATTAATGTACATTTTTTAACTACTATATCTCTAATTCAAAGGGTCACTGTAGAGGCCGGTATTAAAGACTGGTGGACTAATGAAAAAGTAACCACTGGATGCTTACTCTGTATATGATTTTGGAGAAGGGATGCTACAATATTTTGTCATCCTTATAATATTGTATATTAGTTAGCATTTTTCAGAGTTCAGTTTTCCTAAATACTAAACTACTGTGTTGCACTGACATTGTTTTACCAAAGTCAATAATAACTTTGTGCATGAAACTTTTTTTTCTGCTGTAGTTGTAGTCCTCATCCATCTCTAGAGCAGTCCTTTGTGCTTTTTTGTAGAAGTAGTATTTTGGAAATATACCATTATTCTCTTCTTACACTTGAAAAAAAAATCCTGTCTGTCCTGTACTCATTTCTCGGAAGCTGTTCCACACAGAACACTATGAGTCCTGTCCATGGGTACAAATGTATTCTGTACTTGCATGGCCTATATTAAAAACAAACAAACAAACAAACAAACAAACAAAACAAAAAAAAACAAAACAAAAAAAACAAAAAAAAAAAAACACCCACCACCACCAAAACGCACAGGAAACACTGGTTTTAGAAAGAAAGAATAAAAATTGAAAAGAAAATTAATATAATGATTCTGTGTGCGTGTATGAAAGATTTAAACTTTCCCTTTCCTGTAACCTGCCTTGCTTTTCTAAAATTTACCTAAAGATTTTCGGCTAAAAAATCAATTTCTATTTAGAGGAGTAGCTGAGGCAATTTAAATAAGTTAGGCTTAAAATAAATATGTGAGATTTCATATATCTTGCTGGAACACATGTTAAAATACATCCTTCAAAGAGTGAGAGATGAAGAACTTGCTTTAAAATTAATCCAAAATGAAGGAGTTTCTTCATTTGACAGGTGTAGATTTTAAATGTTAAAGGTCTGAGCCTGCATCATTTGCATGCTCAAAGCTCCCCATGACCTCTGAGTATGCTGTAACAATGATGTACTCAATTTTTCTTGGTTACTTCAAGTTACCGAAGTATTTTATAACTTCTGCCCCATTTACTGGGAGGCAAATTGAGTCATGAGCAAATTCAATACAAGCAAATCCTTTCTATGTGATCTTGTCTCCTTTTCAGTAAGCAGCCTCTAAGTAACTGAAAGACTAGACCTCTTGGAAGCCACTTTACATTATACAATCTGTTAATAAAATTACATCTTTGATGTTTTCTAAATATATCACTACATCAGAACGACACATTCTTTTTGGTGTGTTATGAAAGCTATCTTCAGACTGACAAAATCCCTGCTCTTCATATGCTACATTTGGAAACAACTGCAAGCAGAGTACATGTTATTCTAAAAAAACTACCTTAAGGAACCAAGACACATTTAATGTAACCCTTCTACCTGGTTATTAATCCTAGCAATATTAGCCTTTATTTACATTTTTCACTCAATTCATGAGTGATTAATAGATTCAAATGAAGCTGAATTTCAAATCCATCTGATGTAGTCTGTGTTTTATATGTAACTCTCTCTCTAACACTTATTATACAATTATATATGCTTATTTCTGAGAAACACTGGAAAAATATTTGTGATTCCCAAAGTAAAGTTACAGGGAACATGTAGGAGTGTTAATTGTGTGACATGAAGGGGAAAATGACATAAATGCATCAAGTGCTCTGTTTTGCACAGCTCACACTTTGAAGTCAAGGCAGATACACAAACATGGCAAAGTGCCAGCCAACTCTCACACATAAGAGCAGTTCATGTATCAGTAACGGCTGAATCAACAAGTGACAGATTTCTTCTTACAGCTAGGTGGAGGGTGGTTTCACTGCAGAGTACAGTCACATTCACCTTCTGTTCCACCATGACACTTAAAACCAAACCACTTTGAACTTGGAAGGAAAAAAAAGGACCAACTTTGTGTACACCAAGATCTGTTTAACATTCTTGAAGTACTATTTGTTTGGTCTTGCTGAGCTTGAAGGCATTTTCCCAAGGTCCAAAATACTATTTGCTGAAATGAAAGAGGAGAAATGAAAACATTTTTAAAAAATAAAAGAAAATCCAAAATGTGCTGCTGCAATGTCAGAAGCCTGCTTTGAACAGTGCATGAATTACAATGGACAAAACTGTTAAAAAGTATAGTCTGCTTGACGGATCATGCAGTTTGGAGGCAGGCTAACCTGCATGTCATAGAGAAGGATGAACAAATTTTCCTCTCAGTTTTGAGAGGAAAAAAATTATGAACTTAATAGGTAAATTTATCCTTAATCCAGTAGAGTTTCAATTACAAAAGAGTTTATTCATTATTTACTGCAGTTGAGGATATCATGTACTGTGTTTATTAACAAGGGCTTCTTGTGTGCTCATTCAAATTCACAGATATGGATTCAGTGTTTTGCTGTATTGGTTTCAACACCTGCATTTGACTGAAAAGCTTTGTGACATACATTACATAAAATGCACCACAAAGCCCTCATGGTGAATACCCTCCCATTCTGCCTTTTCTCTTTATCAGCAAGAGCTCAACCTGGGCACCTCTGCTAAGCAATGTCCAACAGAATCATCATAATGTACCTATATGATACTGAAGTGCTATGGCACAGTAGGCATTCTTGTTACTCAAAATCTAAGTACTGTGAAAGCTTTTAATTTGCACATGCTTTTATGGCTAGCATTCATAGCTATGCATGGTACTCTTTTATTTTTTCTGCTTTAATGAACCCCCTTGTTAAAGAAAATAACTCCAGATTTGATGCAGGTGGAGATAGTTAAGATGTTGACCTAGTCATCTATTTGAGTCAAAGCAACACAAAGGCAGGAAAACATTCTGCTAATCAAAACATTATCTATAGCTAAGGGTTATTTTAGCTGAGGTGGCTAATATCCTGAATTGTTTGTATAATCCTATTATTTCCTTTGTAATATAGACCATTGTGTCTTCTGATTAGCCAGCACAGTTATAATAAAAATGGATGGTGTTTCACTCCTTTTTAAGTGTCTATATTCCCCCTGGCTTCTGAGTGTGACTCTATAAAACCATGTAACATTGAGGGTTCAAATAGGCACATTTATTAAATAAAAACAAGGAAAAATTATCAATTCATCTATAACTAGCATGATGAACTACTGGTATACAACTAATTGTATAATATAAAATAGCATTTGATCTTTCACCACAGCATGGATATTCTGCTAGAGAGAAGGTGCTTTGAGAATATTAGGCTGTATTATCTAAATCTGCTAATTTTTCTCATGGACTTTTCCTTATGAAATTTTGATCATGTGTGAGGATGCTATTGTATACTTCAATATTTCATCACAAAGCTTTCTTTAGGACAGGTATTCATAGACACAGAGATCTCTAATATCATCAACAGTTAAAAGGGATTTCAAAAATGGTTTCAAAAGCAGATGAAGAGAAGTTATTCCTGCTAGTACTAAAATAAAAAGGTAGTCATCAAGATTCTACTACCACAGCAGTTGTCAAGGTTTTTATTTATTTAAGACTCCAAGATTAAAATAAGGAAAAACATATCCTATATAAATTAAGGAAATTCAGGGAGCTGTCATATTAAAAGAATAGCTGTTGGAAAGTAAGGCTTTACTTCCAAACACATAATTTAATCAATTATTATCCATATTAAAAGGCTCTGTAACACTTCCAACACAAAATCTAGACTAAATACCCACCATGACCCAGATGAAAATCTTTCTAGGGGAGACTTTTTTTTTTTCTCTTCTGCAACCCAGCTTTTCCATTGGATGCTCCAATCCCAACTTCATCTCTACTGGTTGTCCCTCTCTTATACCCACTATCACCTTATTCAAAAATGTTGGACTCAAATGATACTTATCCAAGGGCCTCCAACTGTATACCACAAGAAAAAGCTCTCAAAGGTAGACTTTTCCTTCCTTTTGAAGACCCTCTGCATGAATGGTCTGCTTTGTAGTGTTTCAAGTGATGTTCCAGGGTTTCTGTGTCTTTCAGTCTCAGCTCAGCACGATGAACTGTTGATCTTAGTTGAACCTTAGGCAAGTATCTTTGCTTTTTTTGATAACTGTCTTCCACTGAAAGTCAAACCTTCTGTCTGTAACCATATTCCCTGTTTTAATCTTGGCCTTGGGCTGAGTTTGAGACAAGGCCTGCATGCTATGGCACAGATTTCAGGGGAGAAATCTTTTTATCACTTTCCCTTGCTTTAACAGCTTCTTGACAGCACAAATAAAACTGGGGGACACCACAGGCATTAACATATATTCAGTCTTTGCCAAGGACCTGCAGTCATGACCCAGACTACAATGTGGCCCAGAAAAAAGTCTTGCAGATCACCCCTTCCTTTGGTTCTCTCTCTTCAACTGCATGTTCATGCTTTGTCCCTCCCCTGTGTCTAGTCTGAGCTGTAATTTCTACTTCAGACTGGGGCTGAGCTAAAGACCCGCAGCCATGACCCTAATCAGCAGTCTAATCCAGCCCTTTAAATGATCTTTTCAATTGTTTATGGGTTCAGACAAAACTGGGACTGCTTTTATCTTGGCAGAAAAGGAACTTTTCCTTAGAAAAATTTCCATTAACTTTCCCAAGGAAACCTATTTTCAAACTAAGCTCAATTTAGAGTGAAAAGGGTTTTTTCCACCATGAGGAACCTAAATCTCTCTCTGGAATGTACCCCTAGCCAAAGGTAGGGCAAATGGATTATTTTTGTAATGATCCAAGAGTCATTGAAACATATGCATGGATGACTGAACATCAGACATGTCTGAAAAAGTTGCCTTGAATTTTGCAGTAAAAAAAATCTCTTTCTCCAAACATACTGCAGAACGTGCTTTCACCCACTTCTCAGTAAAAACAGTAAGAAAAGGCTTCTATTATTTTTTTGTTTTCTTATGGTTAAAAACGTGTTAGGACCCTGAGGATCCTGAGGATCTTCCTGTCCCTGCACCCCACGGCCTTGCCCCACCCTGATCACAGTCCAAGGCTCCCTTTGAGGCTGGGTTCATCAGTCACTGCTTCAGCATTACCATAGTAGTGCCGGTCTCCAGTCCCATGTCTGTCTCTTCCTGAAAGGTCTTTGCTGCATGGATGCAGCCCTGGCTTGTTGCTCTCCAAAAATGCCAGAGCTGCTGCTGAACTCCTGCTGGCCCTTGGCTCTGTCCACTGTGCTCAGGCCCTGCAGGTTGGTGGCTGTCAGGGTGGGCATGACCAGCCCCAGTGTCCTCCCGGCACCCAGCTTTCCAGCCCCAGGGGGCAGCTGGTTCTTACCACTCCCTGACAAGACATGAGGATGAATTTTGTTGGAAATGGTATGTTTACTTTGTTCACAAGCACTTTGTGCATTATTGGGCATCTCTATCTGAAAGAAATTTTAGATAGACTGTGAAGGAAGAATCAAATCCTTTTTATGTAAGTTGCATGTTCCTGTCATTATATAACTGTAAAGAGTTAGTAAATCACTCTATGTAGTGAAATGCAAGATGAAGAAACCAATACCATAAATTATGAAATTGCATATTTCTTGTTCAATGGGTTATCTTCTGCCTTACAGCTGATTTTTCACCTAGTAAATACGAGAATTGACCGAATATATAGCTGTTGATATAGCTCAAAAGAAAACACGTCATAACTTCATTTGCAAGAAAAGGTCATGAAAGAAAAGATCAGAAACATTGAAGCACAGCAAAACAATTCAGCAATTCAACTGATTCAATGGTTCTGCCACAGAAACATAGTGTTGTCTTCTGCCAAAAGGCAGACACACCTACTTGCAATGATAATTAAGTCTACAAAATAATCATAACAGTTAATTAAAGAAAAAACAAGCAAAAAACTAAACCAACAAATTAAAGCCCTCATTCATTTTGAAGTCTTGAAAACTGTAAAATCTTCAAAAATAAAGAGCAAGGTAATTTCACACAAGCATTTAAAAATGGAACTGTATGTAAAGCTTACATCACCTCTGTAATTAATATCTTATACTGGATTTTAGTATCACTTCTCTAAATAATTGCATATGCTCATCTGCTTCTATCCTAGAAGGGACAGAATACTTCTGATTTGATCAGCAAATCAGTGTGCTTGAAGCTGTATGTATACACTGCTATGTATGCACTCTAGCAACATCTTTTTAACCACTCAGTCACTGATTTAAGAGAATATATGGGAAGTTAAGAGTGCTTCAATCCCTGCTCTTGTGCTGTGTGTTTTGTGATGCAGCTATGGTTGATGGAACTTTTTTTAGTTCAGAGCTGTGTCTGGCTTAGGGATTGATTTCAGAGGCAGAAACAAAGTCCCTAAGTAGATGACAGGCTCAAAATTGTGCAGAAAATCCATCAAAAGAAGTTAAAATCAAACTCTAGAGTATTATGAAACTAGAAGACTATTTTTCCATTCTGCTAGATATTCAAGTTTGTACACCTTCATCTTCATTAGAAAGAATAGGAAAATAATTAATATTTTTTTCCTAAGTATTAAAGGGTAAACATCTTAAAGTTTTGATATTCCCAAAACTTTCTCCCATTCAACATCTCTAACCATAAACTATGTCCACGAAAGTCAGTGGAAATCTTCAATATGTTTTAGTGTCTGAAAACCAATTCTTATTTAAATAGAAAATAAATACAGTGAATAGAGAGAACATTTCCATCTCAATTCAGATATTTCTGTGCCTAGAGCAAGGCCACATTGAACATAATGAGAGAACAAGAAGTTCTGTGAAAGGACATTTAAATAAAATTATTTACTGCCCACAATAAAAAAAAATGACATTACAAATGTGTTTTCCTTCCACCTCCTGAAGAACCTTTCTAGAAACCAGGCTGCAGAATAGCAATACAGGAGTGGGCAGCAGCAATTTTTCATCTTGATCGAGTCTGCATTTTGATATGACCATTTCCTGATGATATAACTGCTACATACATTAACTACCAGCAGTTACAGTCACAGGACAGCACTAGCTTTATTATCCAACCCTTTCTTGAATTCCCCAAGTTGTCCTTCTAAGTGACAAGTGCCTTACAGACTCAGTGGAGACACTCAAATGTTGTCAACCAGAAGCAGGTCCTGCACTCAGCTTCCCATATTGATAGTCTACAAGAGTTTAAAGATTGTAGTTTATATAGATTTGAAAGGGTGAGCTCAATTTTCCAAAACCACTCTCTTAAAAACAGGTATACCTTAATCTCCACGGTACGAAAAATCAGCAAAACCAACATTTGTTTGGGTTTGTTTTAAACGTTAAAAATCTTCAACTCACAGCATCTAAAGTTTAGGTGGGTATAGCAGTATCCAGTACACTGCAGTATCCAGAAACTAAGGTTCAGCTGGCTAGAGATGCTGCAGGAGTTGTTTTATGCTTTTTGAAATATCTGATCATTTTTCTCTCTTTTACCTTTCCCATAATTCTAAAATGAGGCTTATTACATCCCTGCTAGACCAGGAGGTAGGACTAACCTTAGTTTCCTCACAATTGCCAAAGAGATATTGCATGGAAACCTGTAACCCACTTTACAGTAAGGGGACAAATACTCCAATATATTTCCTGCTGATAAATTTTAAAATTATGTTTTACATTATTTGTGAACTTTCAGAAGTTGTGAATGTTTCAAGTCACAGATGTGACCAGTTGATGTAAGTGGATAGTATTACTTGATTAAACATTTCGCATAGCTTTTACGGGTACATTTGAATTTTGCATTTTTTTGTTCTCTGAATTCTATAGATTCCTACAATGCCTCCTGTAATATCTTCTACTGTGACATAACATAAAGAAATTTTAATAACAAATTTAAGGATAAAAAGCAGAGCACTAAGAACTGCTACCTTCAAAGTATTGCTAGCATATCGTGCTATCTTCAATGAGAAGAAAATACAAGCTTATTCACTTTTCAGTCTTGAATATTCTGAATCAAAAAATGATGAATATAAGTCTTAAGTTCCCCAAAAATCAAAAATTTTCTCAGCTAATTGATAAGGTAGATAATGCATGCCATGTTATATGTATCCTGGCTGAGTAACCTTTTTCCATTTACTCTGTAGTTCTTCCATAGTTTATGACATGAATTTGAAAACAATTCTAGCCACTCTTGCTTTTCCTGTGGTGCATCCATACTTCCATGTGCTTCATAGGTAGAAGGGTATCACACTGAGAGACTTGAAAACCCTGCTGTCAATTTTCACTGGTTTACATTTCTAAGTCTTCTCCACAGAC
>VXBX01007006.1:296695-318821 GCA_013400415.1 Scytalopus superciliaris | reverse complement strand
TTCTTTTGGACGGGAAAAACCCCATCCAAGAACACATCTTCCTTTTTGTCTTGCTTATTAGATATAATTTAACATAAAACGCCTGTTATAATTACTGATTATACAAGGGATCCCTTGTTTTCACAAGCTACTAACAGGATTATCTAACAAGTGCTAGATTTCAAATTAACCATAAATATGACAGTGGAAATGCATTTCGTTGTACTGAAAAGGAGGGAAGGAGTAGATTTGGGGATGAGGGCAAGGAGTGGTCCTGGGAGCCCTGTGCCCTCCATCACTTCCCCCTTGCCCAAGAGGTCCACACTGAGCAGAAGCATTGTCCGTGTAGAGACTATGAAGGCATTATTATAATTACAAAAAAAAAAAACAAAAAAAAAACCAAAAAACAAACAAACAAACAAAAAAAACAACAACAACAAAAAAAAACCCACAAAAACAAAAAACCCCACCATAAAAAATATACAGAAATGGGAAAAAAATATGTGGACCCCATCTAAAATGTTGTCTTGGGGGGGGGAGGGGGGTCAGAGTGGACTGATCCATCCTGGGGCAGAGCAGCAGCTCAGCCTCCTGCCTGCTGCCTTCTCCTGGCCACGGGAAATGGAGGACTATAAAAAAAAAATTCTTTTAGAGATGAGTTAATTAATGGTAATTGGAAAAGGGACCTCCCCTACGTAAAATCGTCTTTCTCCACAAAAGAGCATTTAAAAATAATCTGAGGGAAAAAAGCCCCACAACACCATAATGAAGCTTTTGAGTAAAAGACCTCATGTTTTTATTGCCGAGGGGAGCAGGGAGGAGAGAAGTCCCTCCAGCCCCAGTCCCAGCCCCGACCTTGCTCCTGCCAAACCCCTGCGAGGGAGCAGCTCCTCTCACATGCTGCTTGAGCGAAGCCTCATGCTCTGCGATAAAACCTGCCTGCCCAGCCACCCCTGGCTGCAGCCCCAGTTTGCCTTCTGCACAGAAAACACCTTTTTCTGGGGAAGGCAGACCTGGAGGGACTCAGCCCCGAGTACAGACTCCAGCACAGACTCCCAGGGACATTGCTGCAGGGCTGGAGTCCCTTTCCTTCCTCCCAGAGTCGCCGCTCCTCCCTGCTTTCCATCCTTCCACCAGATCTTCAACTCTTCAGGCCTGGCAGAAAGTAAATCCTTTTAATGAGTCAAATAATTTTGGACACAAGAAAATTTCCCCCTCTCCTTTGTAATTAGAGCTGGCCGCGTGTCTAAAATGATCTGCTTTCCAGAGGGAAACAATAATTGAATTGTTGGGTGTCTCCCGAGCTTTGCAGGGCTCCGGGAAGGCTGCGAGGGAAGCTGAGCCATTCTCTTGTTAGCGCCTGCAATGAGAGCGAGACACCCTAGAATTCAATTATGCAGCTCCTCCAGGAACCGTTATAATTATAACGTCAAGTTGTTTTTTAAAATTTCATAATTACGCTTTAGGATCCTTGTGTGGATGTTTGGGAACGCGCCTGCCCGGCCCCGGCCCCACACACGTACCCTCCTTTGCTGCAGCCTCTTCCCTGCCTGTGCTTCAGTGACATTACATTCCCTGCATCCAAGGGTGCCCGGGGTGCCCTTCCTCTTCATCCCTGACCCTGGCACCCATGCCATGGGTTTGCCAAGTCCTCCTCTGCTCCACATCCCTGGACATCCCTCCCGAGTGCCATGACACGGTGTGAGTGGGCTGGTGACATGTCCCTGTGTCAGATCTCCTGTTCAACCTCTCCAGTTTTCCTGCCTGCAGAATCGATTCCCATGCACAGCTATTCCAGAAGAATATCAGGAAGAAGTAGATCAGAATGACGAGTTACAGAAAATGTGTTCAGCTAGTTAGAAATAGATGTGTGATGTCCTCCCTTCAGTGGCACCAGAAGGGTGAAGTTTGGGGCAAGCCAGGTGGTGCTGGGGGTCCTAGCAGTGAGGTACCCCATATCAGCGCTGCCTGTACTCATGTTGGCATCTTCACCTCCATAAATGCAAATGTAAAATACTGAAAAACTCTCCCAGTACTTTTGCAAGTGGAAATTAAAAGCTTGGGAGGGCTTGATGTGCCACTGGAGAGGCCTTGCAAGCTTGGGCTGGGAGCAGTGTTTTGTTTAGAGTGTGGTTGAGTTGCTTTTAGGCTCTGTTTAGAAAAGCGGACCAGACTGCTCATATTTTACACTCCTGCTGCAATGAGAGAGCTGTGATGCTGTCTGGCTGCAGAGCCCTTATTCAGTGCTGCTTCCCTCCCCTGCCTTCTCCAAGTGCCTTTTGCAGACCCACTGTGTCCTCCTGGATGTGTGCCCTGGGAAGTCGCTGCCCAGGACTCATTTGTGCAGAAACCAGCCCTGGGCTGACAGGTACCAGACTGAATAGAGATCTCTCCTGGCTCTGCAGCACTGTTTGAGGTGTTTAGTGAAGGCTATTCTTCTCCAAGACAGGAAAGAGGAGACTGAGAAAATGCAGAATGGCAGAAGGGCAAAAAGACCAAATGGAGGGAAGGTGGAAGAATCATGAGCTGCTTCTGCGAGGAACTGGTGAGCAGAAAAGCTGAGTCCAGCCAAACACAGTTAGAACACAGGTATATTGCAGCACAACCTGCTTTCCAGGTATGTATTAAAATCCCAGCATCCTGCTATTAGAAGGATTCATTGCATCCTGGTTTGGTTCTCCTTCCTGAAGCTGAATGAGACCCAGGGATGTCCCTGAGTTTTATCCAGTCCAGTTTCCAAATCATGGAAAGGGTCTGACTCAGATGGTAGCGTGGACTCTTTCCACAGAGCTCCAGGCTGTGGTGACCCCTGCAGAGGGAGAAACTTGAACGTGTTTTTAGCTCTCTGTATCCAGCAGAGAGCTGCAATGCTCAGCAGGAGCAGGCAGCAGAAGGCCTGGTGTTTTCCCCTCCTACCTGATGGCCATTGCCGAGAAAGCTCAACAGCTACAGGCAGAAACTGGCTATGTCAAATGAGTCCTGGTAACTGCCCAGTGGCACCAAGACAGAGGTGCTGCCAGAACAATGTTGTTTTGATAGCGCATCTTGCACTTGGCTGCTCAAAGCAACTTTTCCTGAGCTTGGATCGAGGTCCTGAGGAGCCTGGTGTACACCACTGGCTTTATGGACCTGCACTGCTGTCTGCTGAGGAACAGAAGATGAAGAGCTTGTCTTGATATTTGCAGGTCAGAGCCCCAAGTAACAGTTGTGGCACTGGGATGGGAGAGCAGAGAGGAATACGCAATGACTGTGCTGATTTCAGGCTGGGAATAGATTCACTTTTCATTCTCTCAGACAAGCAATTAGAGCTGTCTCCCCAAGCAGTTCCCACTCAGCAAGGAGTTCCAAAATATGAAAATTCTTCCCTTTCATATTATTTTCCAGATGTTCAGTCTTCGCTTCCCTTTATTAATGCTTCTTTTGCGAGGGTGACTCATTTAACAATTAGCTTAGGCATAGGGTGTAGCAGCTGTTGCAGATATTACCTGTGCCTCTAAGGCAAAGCTGTTGTTTTTTTATCCATCTCTCCCTTTCTTCTAGGCCTTTAATAACCTGTAAAAATATCTTTAAATTAGTGGGAAGCTCTGATTCCTCAACCAGGTCAACAGATGGCTCACTTGAACCTGCCTTCAATTAAGCAGGTGGAACATGCCCAAGGAGCAGGCAGACAAATGCAGCTGTTCTTTCCCCAAGTCCCACTGCAGATCTGATGGGAAAGA
This sequence comes from Scytalopus superciliaris, assembly GCA_013400415.1. Classification (NCBI taxonomy): domain Eukaryota; kingdom Metazoa; phylum Chordata; class Aves; order Passeriformes; family Rhinocryptidae; genus Scytalopus; species Scytalopus superciliaris. The sequence continues at coordinate 315,123 of VXBX01007006.1, read as the reverse complement.
CTTATTCACTGGTTCCTGTGTGAGGCTATTTGTTCTATCAAACTCATAACTTCGCATTCAAACTTCCCTCACCTGGATGCACCTTTCAGGAGATCACTCCTTCCCATGACCATGAGCTGTGGGTGTGATGATGCTGAGGTAACTGAGCATTCCTGGTTTTAGGGTCCACTTCCAATCCTTGATTGCTGGGCAAAATCCTGAAACCTTGGTGTTCCTCATCCTAGGAACTGATGGATGTGTTTGCTTCACATACTGTTGGAAACTGAGAGTGATCAACACTTGAGCCAAGTGCTGTCTTATTTTAGAGAGAGAGGAAACAGCCTGAAGTTGTTCCAGGGAAAGTTTAGATTGGATACTAGGAAGAATTTCTTCACAAGAGGGTTGTCAAGCAGTGAAACAAGCTGCCCAGGGTGATGGTGGAGATCTTTAAAAGATGTGTGGTTGTGGCTCTTGGGGACATTGTTTAAGTGGTGGACCTGGCAGTGCTGAGTTACCAGGTGGACTCAATGACCTTAAATCTTTTTCCAACCTATGTGATTCTATGATTCTGAGATGTCCCACACCCTCTGTGTAGCCTTCAGCAGCCACTTTTGGAGGCTGTTTTTCCTGTGCCAAATCCACCAGCCCATAGGAATGCCTTGAATACCCTGAGGTGTCTAAAATTATGGTAATGTTTGTGCTTTGCAACTGAGTTCCACCAAGAGAATCGCTTGTCCCCAGGTCGTACCTTCAATCTGTGCTCAGTACAGACTCATTTGTACTGTGGTAGGACTCTCATCCCAACACCACTGCAAGCTGTTGGAGTAGAGATGAAGTAAAAGCTAAACAATGACATCAGGATGTGCCCTGGGGATACCAAGTGCTTTCTTTGCATGGAAAGAAAGAATAATTGCTAAAATTCTGAGTAAAATCATCAGGTCTGGTTATGCTGTTAGACACCATTACTATCTTGTTCTATTTGACCTGGTAACTCAGCTGCTTACAACTGTGTGGCTCTTTTTCTGATGTTTTTATTCACTCTTACCCACCTTGCTCCAAAACAGCCTTAAGCAAAGTGCTTGGGAGGTAACCTGTGGGAGATTTGGAAGGAGGATTACTCAACATCTGACCTCCAGCCCTTAGAAGTGACAGTCACTGCTGCTGTGCTATGGCTGTGAGCACAACTCCAGACCTGGAGCTGCTCATGATGCTCAGCACATCTCCAGTCTCACTGACTTCACCTATGCTACACTTCACATCACCTGTGTTTGAATCCTTTCTGGGTTGAGGACTTCACTGACTGCACTGTCTGTAAAGCAAAGACAAATGTTTAAAACCAGAGCTTGAAAAGAAGTTCATTGCTGCAGAGCTCTGCACAGAAATGAATAAGCTCTGCACGGAAATGAATGAGCTCTACTTTGTGGAAAAGGTCTCTGCTGAACAAAAGAGCCCCTGAAATTTGGATTTTTACCCCATTTATTTTGCTAGTGCTGGGTTAGTCAGCAGGATATATATTCCTAGGGATTCTCCTTAGCCCAAGCTCTGAATCTCCCTTAGCCTCACAGAGATTTCTGGACTATGCTGTCTGATTCTTGCAGGGCAAAATTTGGCGTGGGCTTACACGATGCTGGCTGGGGTGCATTGTACCTCCTTCCTACACCAGTTCATGTCACCTCTTCCACCAGCCCAGCAGCAGCAAATTTCCTGTAGAAATCAGAGCCTGTTGTTCAGTCCACCAGCACACCTCCACACAGGAACCAGGGATCACAGACAAGTCCTCTTGCTTTTGGATGACATTAGGTTCAAATTATACCTAGCAATAAAAATCAACAGTAGGTTGGTTTTTTATAGCACAGCAGCAGCACAATAGGTGCGGGTATTGAAAACTGAAGGATGGCTTGTAGGTCTCAGAGTTAACACACAGCCTGAGCCTAGGGATTCTCAGCCTCCAGTACAGCAAGACAGCTGCACAGCTGGCACTGCAAAGCTGCTCTTCTGAGCCAGGGCAGAACAGGTGAGGAAAACTTGGGGTTTGGTTTTTTTGGTTGGTTGGTTGTTTTTAAACACAAAACTTCAGTTCTTTTTCCCAAATGCAACTGTCAGAAAAAGGCAGAGATTCTGCAGAGCAACCCAGCTACCTTTCTTGCTCCCCTGGGCATGGAAGTGGGGGATGCTGGTCCTTCCAGCAAGCTGACTTTTTTATTGTAGGAAGAGTTTCAGAGGCAGGCAAGAAACAGGAAAATAAAAATCCTTGAACAGGCTGAGAGTAGAGTCTGGGAATGCAAAGGTGCAGACAATGCAGTGTGCAGACTACAGATCCAGCAGAGTATCTGCTGCCTTCAAGCCATCATTGGAGTGGCATAGAGGAAGATGAGGTCTGAAGGGTGATGAAGCCAGTGTTGATCCTGGAAGAGGCTGCTCAACCAAGAAAGGGAATGAAGAAGAAGAAAGTGATTACCCTGTGTGAGGAAATACAAGATTGATGAGGGTAGTGAGTCAACAAGATGATACTCAGCAAAAGTGATCAGAAATGTTTTGAAAAGCCTATTTTTTTCCCCCCAAAATTCTTATTTATCAAAACAAAAGATAATTCCTTAACTAACACATTCTCATGCATTTCTGTAACATTAAAAACAACCATGAGAAAAGTCTGGAAATCGAAATTGCTCCTCCCATTTTTATAAAAAAGAGTGGCTTAGATTTTTGGACAGGTGAAACATCCCACTGTTAGACAACTTGGACCACTTTTCAAAGGTCAGAATCAAACCAGTGCATTCCAAGATGGGAACAAAGTGTTCCAGTTGACCCAAACTTTGTGCTTGGTAGTCTTACCTTTGTGGAAAAAAAAAAAAAAAGAAAAAAGGATTTTGTTGTGTTTACTGTAGCCTGTGGCAGATGTCCCACAGCCATCCCTGATGGAAGATTTTTGTCATCATTGGAAGACATGAACAGATGTTTGGGCAGTTGCCTTCATGTACATATAGTCTGTGATGACAATGAGCAACATGAACTCACAAAACCCCACCTCATGGGTCAGATCAACGGATTTCAAGCTGATGAATAACCTGACACATCCAGGAAAACCCAAACCTCCCTGGCCTGTGATCTCACCCTCTAAACGTGTACTAATTGACCTCTGCTTGTAACATGCGTGTCCTTGGTGTCCAAGTCCGAGGTTTAGATAACTGCACCCCCGAAGGGATCACAACCCTCTTGTTCAATCATGCATGTCCCAGCAATTCTGCAGTACTGCAGGTGCTGCTGGGCATGCTCCTAGTTGGCCATGGACCTTTCTGTATTGCAGCATAAAGTCCTCTCCAAGCCATGGTTGTCCCGAGCCACCTGATCTGAAGCTTTCTTGTACCTCTGAAACTAAAAGAGTAGAGATTTAGATTGGATGTTAGGAAAAGAATCTTCCCTGTGAGGGTGATGAGGCACTGGAAAAGGCTGCACAGAGAAGCTGTGCCTATCCCAACCCTGCAAGCATTCAAAGCCAGGCTGGAAGAAACCTGGTCTAGTGGAAAGTGTCCCTGTCCATGGTAGGAGGTTTGAAACTTAGATGGTCTTTTAGGTCCCAACCCAAACCGTTTGGTGATTCTATGACCTTTCCAGTACAGTGCAATTCAAAATGCAGCCAAAACACCCACCAGATCTTGTCATGAAGAACTCCACGGTCACATGCAAAAAACTTGCATTTCTTAAGCAGCATCTCAGCAAGCCTTTCTGTCACAGGCCCTTACTGGATGGGACCTCAGCTCCCTTGTGAGTCCAGATTATCTGATTTTAATTTTGGGGCACCTACTCCAAGATACCTTGAAAAGGATAAGCTTCCCATATGTTCATATACAGGTAAGAGAAATACACAGCCTTCAGTAGGACTTTTGTGTTTTAAAGCCAGTTCAGCTTCATACTACTAGAATATGGCCATCAAGACTTTCTGAACAGGGCTAAGAATATCCAGGGTGAATAAATGTGTCCTCTGTGGTCAGTTCACTTTTACTTACACTGTACTATCAGCTGCTGTGATGGTGCTAACCCAGATTCAACCCCATCTTCAGGAGCTGGTCCATGCGATCGGTGGCCAGATGCCACAATGCAGGAACATGTGCCCCTTTAACTGGTGAGAACCCCTAGAAAGGGTGAAAAACTCCTTTTCTCATCTCTGTCCATCCAACAAAATAAGGGCCCGCTGTAATTAATTCTGTGGCTGTTCTAGTTCTCGCTGCTTGAGCTACTTTTGGCTGCTTTTGACCAAAATGATCAACAAAAACAATACTCAACATCTATTGCTTTGGGGAGGAGGAATCTTTGAGCATGCCTGAAGCAGCTACAGGAGTTGGCCTCCCCATCCCAGCCCCAAACCATGGCAGGCCTGGCACAAGGGATGTTTGCCTGGTTGCCACAGGGAGCCCCATACCAGCTCCTGAGCTGGGAGAAAATTATGTAGTTGTGTTTAATTTCTGGTCATTTACAGCTGATGTTTTAATTCTTAGGAAACACTAAGTTTATGTAATCCCTGTAGCACCTCTCTGGTATTTAATAAAACAATATAATAGCACTCAAGCTACTTAATATAGAAACAAGACTTAATGGAATAGAGAAAACATGATTTGCAGCTGGAAAAAAACCTCACTGAGCAAAACCCAGTAAAGGTCTGACCATTTATGAGTTTTTGGGCACTAATGCAATATTTATAGAAATTATCTTATGTACTTTGTGTTTGAAAGTTAGCCAGAGCAGGCCAGAAGCATCATCACAATCCACAGACTTTCTTATCACACGGACAGGCATGAGAACTGTGGCTTTACTGCATGTGCAATTCATCTGTCCCCACTGGCAGTCTATGAAGACCCAACATTATCACTGTGCAAGGGAAGGACTTAAATGCAGGGAGATGACTCCCAACTAGGAATGGGGCAGCTTATGTGGTATTTCATTGCCCAGAGAAATCATCATCACATGTAGATACCTTTCTTGACCTTTCAGCTCAAAGAATCCAATTGCCCACAGCTCTCACTGGTTTCCAATACAGGGCCCTCAATATGCTCTTACATTTATGCTTGTTCAATTAGTCCAGCATGCAATGCTTTGTTCCCATGAATTTTGGAGTAACTCCGACGTGCACTAAGGCAATTGAGACTTAATTTCATTATTCATCTCAATATGTTCCTGCTGCATTCAGAGAACAGACTATGGGCCCTCCTGTGGCTAATTTAGCACCTGCAAATCCCCATGCTTAAAGCCAAAGGCTGCACAACCCACCAGAAGGATCTGCAGAACTATGCACACGTCAAATCATCCCACTTACTGGGAAAAATGTTTTTGACTTTAGAAACTTTGTACACCCGTTCATGTCTCAAAGGGACACCACCATGTCCCAGTTCTCCAAGACCAGTCTGTATGCCACAATTTTTTTCTTTTAAATATGTATCTGTTGAATTCCTTTTGACAAAATCTGAGTGGAGTTTCAGGGAAAGCAGTGTCAGGAGAATGTGGGCCATCCTCAGACTGGAGATGTTAACACTCACCTCCTCAACTGCTACAGAGCATGCACTGAAGTTAAGCAAAAGCAGGCTAATTAAGTTAAAATAGTTAAGAAGGTTCTAATGAAGCTTTCTTCAGCTAAGCCAACAGATAGTTTATCAAGAAGCCATTCTATTTCCACTGAAAATGCAGCAACTTCTAGAAGTCCAAAACACTTCGGTGCAGTAAAATGGAAGAGTTTTGCTCTAAGCTGCTGTTAGAATTGCTCAGCCATTTCAGCTGTGCTTACTCATTCTTAGCTTGCACTCAGACTTCAGTAACAACTGCTGCAGATAACCAAACCACAAAGGAATGCACATGTTTACCCTGCCCCCTCCATACTTCGTTTGAGATTATGAATTTCAGCATTTTGGGAGACAGTGATAGTAGGATTCTGCACTTTTAGTCACATAACCATAACACACTCATGCTGCTTTCCTGGGACAATAGCAAGACTGTTTTTCTTCAACTGCACAACCCAGGCTGAAGTTAATCTTGCCAAGTTCAGTTTTAGATTCCTTTTTTTTTTTTTTTTTTTTAAACCACTGCATATGCATGACTGAATATTTGTTATGCAACCATAACAACTGTCCTTTTCAAGAAAGATTCCTGCATAATGTGAGTACAGAGAATCCGAGGCAAACATGACTTGATCGTAAAACTTTAATAGTAAAAAAAGTGTAAAACCAAACACACCGCTGAAAACTTATCAGTAAGAATGAGAATATAAGTGTTCAAATTCAGAATAGTGCAAGTTTTCTCACTCCCCTCCCCACCTCTTCCAAACTTAAATCACTTTGGTTAAGATACTCAGAAGTGTTGGCAAAAAATGAACTTTTGACTTACATTTTTGGCTGCATTATTTTGAACATGTACAGATTTTGTTTCAGTTTTTCGAAAAAAATCTTAAATACTTCTCTGTTAATCGAACATCCAGAGATCACTATCATCTTTACTCACATCTTGGTTTTGTAACATTTTGAGATTGGTTTCAAGATGATTACAAAACTGTCCCCCCAGCAGGTAGCATACTTCTTGAACAGCTGAGCTGAATCCATCCTGATCTGAGGACCTAATTTCTTCAAGTATTTCTATAAAATATGATTATTTATGTTCTGAACACTTAAGAAAGGATCTTATACCAATTCAGTTACTCTTGATTTACACCAAAGCAAGATTAGAATCAGGGTCTGCTCTGTACTATAGACTTTGTGCTAAATTTTTCCTGCTAGCATTCCCTTAGAAGAGTGAAAACAGCCAGAGCAGCTACCTGGCCTCAACATCTGTTTTGATGATTCAATTTTTTAACTGATGCCTCTAACTATAACTGAAGCCATGTAAGATTGGAAAAGAACACAAAAAATATTGCATAATACAAAAAAGGCAAATCCATAAAAGTTTACAAGTACAACATAAACACAAAATTGGAGTATTTCTATAAATTTGGGTTCAATGTAAGATACAACAAAACTAGCTTTACTAGTTAAATAAATTATTGCTCCATTTGACTCCATGCAGCATTGAAATGAACTCAGAACCCTTTTCTCTTTAATCTCTCATAAGAAATGATCGATATTGAAGAGAACATGAGGCTCAGACTTACTGTACATTGCACTTCAACTTTTAAGACCTAATACTTGCTATTTAGGTCTCCTGTGGTCTAAGCTATCAAATGAATACATTGTGCTCACCAGAACTATGTATTAAGAAACACCAAATGTTTAATGTAGTGACATAAGCACTTTTCGTTTGTAAGAAGGCAATCACAGATTGCAAGTTCTATAGGGTTGTATAAAAACAAGAAGTGATCTCTTTCAGAAACCGAACTGAGAAAACAAGCTGTTTGCTATTCTTCACATACAGTTTAAATCACATTTTAGGCCCAATTCTGCTTCCAATAATTTTAGTCAAAACCCTGACTCGAACTGAAGATCAAGGACAGCTCTAAGAGGAAATGGCAAATCGAATAGTTGGGGGGCACATACTCAATGGCCAATCAGTGACATGCATTGCATGTTTTTTCAGTGACACCAGACATTTGAGGTAACTAAGACCTCCTCTGGTGAGCTACTGAAGTGTGTGTCTAATATTAAGCAGGAATACTCAAACACACTTAGATTTCTTACTGAATTGTGGCCAGAATTTGATTCTTGCAGATCTAACTGCAAGCTTCAGAAAAAATGAAATTTCCAGTCAGAATCTCTTGGTAAAAGTCCACGTTTGAACAAGATTGTCTCCAGTTTTCACCCATCGTACTGAAGTAATTTAGAAATTCCAAACTAAGACTTCCAGCCTTTCATCCCTCTAACCCCCTCCACCGTCAAAGACAGAAACTTAATGCAGCATTACAAGTAAGGGCATGATTCCTTCATAAGACTCCTAAAAGCATTAGTGCAGTGCCTTTAATCTGTTTTGATCACTCTTATTTTTAAATAACCCTATTTTTTAAAGATTTGGATAAATACTATTCCTATTAAACCATACTTCATCATTGTTAAGCACCATCGATCTACTTCCTTTGGGCACTGATACAAGAGCTTGTAATTAAATTTCAGTTTCAAGGCTTTACAATACGGCAGCTGATTCAATAACTTACATTGGAATCTAATACTTGGAGAACTGCCACTTAGCCTGAACAGTTGTATGCAACTTGGTGTTAAACTCCTCCAGAGAACAGCCATACGCAAATGCTTATGTGGTAAATCAGGGTAAGATTTCAAGATAAGCAGTTAATTTCACTTGGCTATTCTAAGAGTGGATTAATAATTTTTTTCCCCCACAAGTCATTTGTGCAGTGAGCCCATAAAAAGATTATTTTTTTCTAAATAATCTTCAATTTTAAACAGGAACACATCTTCGTAATGTTGCTTTCACACTGGCACCGTGTTCTCTTCTTCAAAGATTTAGTCATTATGTGGTTTCTCTGGAATACCCTATGGATAAAAAACATCAAACTCATGTTATGTTTTAATACCATTTGATAAGTTACCACATTATGCAGTATTTTCAATTATTAAATAGTCAAGTAACTTCAGTTAGGCTGACAATGACCTAGCAGACATGGCCTCTTACAAAAGCTCAACAAGGATGTGCTCCTTAACTGTGGACAAAAGAAAATAAAAATCACTAGGGGTGTTTCTTGCCTCAGTCAGTGCAGCTGAAAAATCCGACTACTAATTGCACTGCTTTTTGTAAGACCTTGTTATCTTTCCTCTCTATCAGTTTATTTCTTAACAGAAGGTACACAGTGCTTCACTTACTGGACATTAATTCAGTTGTAACAGCCCCTTTTCAAACCGTCTTCAACCATAAGTTACTTTCTTTTATGCTCAAAGCCTGGTATCAGAGACTTACTCATTTCCTCCTAAGTCTCTTTTCCGGTATGAAACCCTCTAGTGTATCAGTGTAAGGAATTTAACCAACTTTTCTTTAAATCAATGCTTGTAACACGTTCTAAGGTCAAAATGCAAATGTATTTGCAAGTATTGAATGCATTCTCAGTTCTGCAGGCTCTGGCACTACCGAACAATAGATATTTGTGAGGTCCAAGTTCTGAATACCACCCTAGCTTGCCAGATGCTGAGAATGATGGTTACAACTCAAAATGAAGTGCTGCCACCCATTTAACCCAGCTAATGAGCACTGACTGAGCAACTTTAGGTGTCATAATGAGCAGACAGAGCTGATGGAAGTGGCAGCACCTTCACCTCTTCTTTTCCTGTACAGGCTATTAGAAGAAAACACCGGATTTCATCCTCAAGCTGATAGCAAAATAAACCCCAGCAAAACAAACAAAACTCAGAAAGTCTTTGCCACTTGTAGCTTTGCTTAAAGGTTACACTGCACTTTGTTGTGAGCTCACTTGAAATCCAGTGATAAAAAGCACTATGCATGTCCCAGTCACTGTTTGTCAGCATGGGAGGAGATGTCTCAAGGACAGTTCTAATTTTACTTTCAATTTCTTTTCTAACTGCAGAAGATAAACAGGGGCTGAGGAAGAAGCAAGGCAACTTTACTCCAGTAATTTCCACAGGTGCCACTTTCTACTCTAGACAGGCCCAGAAAATATCTGCTATTTGATCTGCAACTGTCACATGTAGCAAACAGCTCAGGGGCTACAGGAGAATACAGCTACAGAAATAGCTGTTTTATGCAAGTATGGTTTAAAAAATGCTATATTCCATCTTCTGGTTACATCCACAATGATGAAATAGACTGATACTTTTCAGTTCTCTCTACAGAAGAAAGATGTGGTTGACTGAATTTTAGACTCTACTTCAGAAGTGAAAATCTTTGAATCCCAGCACTGAACACTTCACAGTAACTTGCAGAAGTATTCCTATGAAAATGTTTGTCTTCTCCAGGTTCTTCCAGGCTAAGTGTAATAGTAGCATAAAACACGTGAGAAGAGACTTCTAGATAACCAGAATAAAAAGCTTTGCCTTGCCAACTTCCCTCTTTCTTTATCAGGAAGATGACAAGACTGTCAGGAAAGCTGCAGGCAGGAGCCAGTCTCATTGTAACTACATTCAGGTGAAGGTGCCAGGTGAAAAGAAGTCAAAAGAAAAGAAAAAAAAAAGAAAAGGAGTACTATGTGCCTAAATTTATTTTAGCTCTTACTTCTTTCAGGCCCCTTTCTTTGCTTTCTAACAGAAGCAGCAGAGGAAGTGGAAGCACTGCATATGCCAATGGGAAATACAGAACTGCAGCATAAAACCTACTATAATTTTATTTTGAGACTGCTGCAATAACAAAGCTTCGATAGAATTAAATTAATGTATGTTTTTCACGTGGTATGAATGGCAAATTTTAATAGAAATTATACTCTCTTTTCCCCTCATACATGTAGACCTAAGGAAAAACAAATGCAGATAGTTTGCACCAGTGGGATTTGAAGGAGGAGTGAGCTTTTGTATTTAAGAACCTCAGAGCAAACCAAATTGACTGTGAAGTTAACATAGTGACCACAGTCCCAGGAAATCTGTAACTTCATACCAAGCCATCATGAAAGCAAAACCTCAAGGACAGGAGTAGATTTTCCCCACGCCTTTTTTTTTTTTCTTAAACAGAAAACCTCCTTTTCTACGAGAGGTTACTCTTGGTTTAGTGTAAATGAGACTCAGTACTAAAGAGATTGATGTTTCATGTTAGCCAGGGGTGGTCAAGAAACATGACTCTCTTGCCCAGCTTGTCTGCAGGCCTGTCCATCTGCAGTGTCAAGTTCAGACTATCCTCACTGGAAGTACATCAGCAGCAATCCACTGGCTCAGCAAGGCCAGGCAGCAGGCACAGAACTAATTTTAGACTAGTATTTTTACTTGCTCATGATTCTGTCCCAAAAAGCAGCTTACCCCCTTACTGAGCAGTTCAGAGACTAGTATTTCAGGAACTCCCAAGTCTACAAATGCCCTTCCCACATGAAAAATTGAAGCCACCTAAACCACAGCAGCCTTAGAAAAGTTAAATACTTGAAAGATATTTTTCAGGATACAGGACTTGTGTAGCAAAGAAGACAGAAGATAAACCGATGCAATATTAATTATTACTATCCATCAGTGTCAGAACACTTTTCACAACCAAGCCTTAGGCTGATGTGCAAACACACAGCCAGGTTGACTCTTGAGTATGCCACAAGGAAATAATTACTTAAGAACCTAGCAAACAAGAATATTATATAGTCCCATATGTGGAGTGATACTTGAACTACACCTTAGGTCATCAGCAAGAGAGTATTTGATTATAGAGTGGTGGAATTTGATGATATGTAGGGACATTTCATCTACATAACAACAATACTTCAGTACATAAATAATTACAGAAAGCCCATCTGTCTCAGTTTCCTTGCTACCTTAGATGTCAGTTCTAAGTGTTGTTGGAGCAGGAGTGATTATCAGCAGAAGCCATGTACTTATTCCAATCTTTTTTAGGCTGTTGCTGGAAAAAGCTAAATACAAGAGATAATCACTTACTAAGACAATACTTACTCTACTGGCAACACAGGTTGTCTGCTTACAGTTCAGCTCTTAAGAATCTATCTATTTAACTCTGCCAGTTTGTGAGTCATACCCTTAAAGGCATAGTTTATTCTTGGACTAACAACAATGGAAGGTATTTGGATTGTTAAAGAAACTACTAATTATATGGTAATTACCATAGCCAGCTGGCGTCCTATGTTTCCTACAGTCACACCTCCTGAGAAAAATATACATGGAAGCCAAGAACGGATGTAAAGAAAATCTGGGGATGTATACCTGTAAACAAAAGGAAGTAAGTTAGAGAAAAGTAATTTTGATCACCTTACATACTGTTAATGAGACGCTATAGAATTCTCTCCCTGGGCTGAAACAAAAAGGCAGTAGCAGAGAAAAGGAAACAGGGAGACCAAATTAAGTGTATTAAGTTCATAAGCTTCTGAACTTCCATGTCCTAGCCAACAAAATTTAGAAATTCACTCTCCTGACAGCCAGTAGAAGTTCAGTTTGCTGAGCTGTTACCATTCCAACATACATCCCAATTTGTCTGCTCCCCCACCTTCCACCCCCGGTTCTCACTCTGATAATTTGGAACAATTAGTATCCATAGACAAACAAAACGTCTAATAATAATAATGTGGCAAATATATTAATAACCAACTTCTAGTGCATGTGCACCCATGTTTTTAGTTAAGACATGAGAATGGAAATAGTATTTTAGAAGTATAACTTACTGATAAACACCATTATATACAAGAAACTGGGTTATCAGGGTTGCTACAAAGGCTATTGTAATTCCAAGTCCGAGACCACTTCTTGAACGATCAAATGTCCACCAAAGACCCAGTGATAAGGCTGCCAGAGTCAGGGACAGCTGGACGTTGTTTGCAAAGTCTAGTTTCTGGAAAAAGATGTTAAGGACAGTCCTTTGAAGTCTGCAGACATCCTGCTGCTGAAACTGAACAGGGAGAGACTGAAAGTGAGCATGATTGTCTGTCTTTAAATACAATGCATTTAGGATTTGGTTTTCAGACCTGTCATAGCTCTTGACTTTGGTTGGAGTGTGAATGCAAAGTCAACATCAATTTTTGTCTCACTGAGCATCTAAAGAATATACTATATTGTAATACATTTAACGTTTATGGATTTTTGTCTCAAGTAAACTAAGTAATCCAGCTTTAGGTTTTCTGCCCAGACCATCACTATCCAACACCAAAGAACACTCTTATTCAGTGTTTCTCATAAGTACATCACCAGTTAATTGTGTTAACTATAGATGTAAGCAACAAACAGATTAAAATAACACATCTTACACTGTTATGCTTGCAGTTAAATCAGACACACTGTGATGCCCATCCCTCTCCTCACCCAGAACTGCCCCCCGCTATTTTAAATGAACAGTGTAATACATCTTACAGTAATTACTGCAGCATACAGCAGGTCTCACGGAACTCTGTCTCTGCCAGTAGCACTACCCTTACCTTTTTAATTCCCCCAGAGACTGTTTCATGACAACAGACCAAGCACATGGAGCAACAATGCACACCAGTTCAAGGATACAGCACTCGCGTGGTTAATGCCGACGAAAACTGCGATGCACCGCATGACACTGGCCCACTCCCGCTTGAATTTGTGAGGCTCCCCGAGGTGGCTGTCAATGCAGGGATACAGCAGGCCAACCACAGCTGCAAGAGAAGCAACACTACTTGTACCAACTGTTATACAGCCATTACTCCAATATTACCAAGTATTACCTTGGCAAGTAAGTGCCTGAGAAAGTCACGAGGTGCTTATCGCACTGCTGTAAGCCTGATGAAGAAAATACAATTATTACCCTCCTTTTCTACTTTAGAAAAGAAAAAAACCCCCACTCAGTGTTGAGGTATCTCACTGGAAGCTCCTTTTCTCCAAAGAGAGTTATCGTTTGACATCCTGGGCAAAAGCTTGTACCAACAAAAAACAAAGCTTAACAAAAGTTTAATAGCGGCAAGGAGTGGAATATGTGTTCATTGCTCACGTGCAGGGCAGACAGCTTTATGAACATGACTCATCAGCTGTGAATAAGGCCCTAAATTAAGTATTTGCCTGGACTTAAAAGTTTCTTGGCAGAGCTGCTTTCTCTCCTTCTGCTGGGCTGTAAGTCAGCCTGTGCTCCTGTCCATGTCAGATGAATCCTGATACCAAACAGATGCAGAGCTGAACTTAAAGAAGCACCTGCCATCAGTAATATTTATATCAGGAAAAACAACTACTTATAATATTAACCAGACAAAGTTTTTTATCCTCATATAGCATTTCCTCAGCCTTATCAGTCTGCAGATTGGTTGCAGAAGAAAAACACAGGCTGGTGTTAGTTCAGTTGCTAACACAAACACTACAGGAGCCTCATTCTTCCAAGACTTGCAAATACGTGTGTTGCCGCCAACTCTGGGGTTAGACGTGATGCCTTTACTGTGTGTTAACTCTTAGGTTTATTCATTTCCTTTCCTACCCTCTTATTTTACTCCTTAAACTTCTAAGAGGAATAACTTCTTTGTTAATAAGTCTGCAAGACACATTACTCCAAGACAGACATATGATCTAATGCTGACACAGTTACATTATCCTGATGATAGCTACCAGGACTTTTGTCTTGTGATAACAACTAAATTCCAAAGTTTAATCCAACTGTGACAGGACTATGAGAACTCTCACTGGAGCATATCCAATGGCATCCTTCTTAACTACACAATCATTCATCATTCATTCAAGTTCGTGGTTTATCATTCATATTCCCTTTCCTATGTGATACAAATAAACATCACGTGACAACATCACTGCACTGAAAAAAACCCAAACACACAAGAGATGTTTAAAGTACCTTCAATGCAAATTCAAAACAATTACAGTTTCCTAAAATTTAACTCAGTTCTTAATCCCTCAGCCCTTTGTCAAAGCCTTGTTTTAACACTGATGGGAGGGGGTTATGGGCACCAATGCACTGGGAACATGCTGGCTGCTACAGCTGCAGCGTGGCCCTGGGTCTTCTGTGGGATTTTGCCCAGCAGTGGGTGGGGGTGGGCAGGGGGCAAGGGATGGGAAGGTGAGAGGCTTGTGACAGGGACAGTGTGTAAGGGACGGGGGCAGGGGAAAGGCAGGTGACTGGGGCAGCGGGCNCGGGGGTTTGGCGCGGGAACCCCGCGCGCTGCTCGCGGGAAATGCCGCGGCCGAGCCCCGCGTCTCCCACCCGCGATTCCCGCCGGGGGAAAAACACGCTCCCAGCCCATGCCCGGAGCGCACCCGGCTCGAAAACTGCGACTCTGGCGCGGCCTTCCCAAAGCCCGAGCTCGCGCCGCTCGCCGGGCGCGATGGAAGTGCTGGGCTCCCACGCGTGCACAGGTCACGCGTTCGGTCCCAACCGCGTCCCCTCCGCCACGGGAGGGTGAGGGGGGAAAAGAGAAAGAGAAAAAAACACCAAAAAATCACCCGCGGGGGTCAAGAACTCACCTGCCGCTGTGCCGCAGCACGGGGGCACCCACCAGGCGGAGGAGAAGAGCGTGGAAATCACTTCGTCAGGGAACAGAGTCACATTCCGCTGGATCTGCAGCAAGTTCAGCACTAGGGCCATGAAAGCGCCCACGACGAAGAGCACCACGCTCCTCTGCACCAGGTGCTGACTCCAGTTCAAGGTGCTGCTGCTGCTGGTGGTGCTGGTGGTGCTGCTGGCGCTGGAGGTGCTGGCGCTGCGAGCTCCGCGACCCACCAGCGGCAGCGAGGGGCTGGACACGGAGGAGCTCAGCATCTCGCCCACCTTGGCGGCCAGCCCTGCAGCCGTGTCCCCCAGCTGGGTCCTGTGCCTCCTCCTGGCCGTGCAGGAACAGCTCCAGGCGCAGCTCTCCAACCTGGGCATTGGCTTCACCGGAGTCCTGAAACACAACGCACAGGCACACGCTGGTAAAGCCCCCAAAGGCGGGCCAGGCCGGCGCTTCACACCGCGCTGACACCCTCCACCGCCTTCTCCAGCACCCACCGGGGGCTCCGCAGGGGATGCGGAGCGACCGGACACACCCGAGCGCTTCGGGGTCTGCGCTGCCTCCGCCCCGCGGGGGGGACACGGCCCCGGCCCCGGACCCGCGCTGCCCCTATCCCTGTCCCCCGGGGAAGGGCTCCCTTCCATCCATCCATCCATCCCTACATCCATCCCGCCGTCCATCCCGCCCGCGCCGCGCCGGGCACACGGGAGGGAGCGCGCCGCCCGCTCCGGGAGGGAAGGGCAGGGTGATGGAGGGGTGGGAGACGCTGCTGGTGGTGACGGTGAGCGTGTCGCGGAATTACAGAATCGTCAGGCTTTAAGATCGCCGAGTCCGAACGGCAACCCCGCGCTACCACTGTGACCACTAAAGCACAACACCCAGATGCCTCTTGAGCACCTCCAGGGATGGCGACTCCGCCACCAACCTGGACAACCTGTTCCAATGCCTGCTCACCCTAACTGATGGGTTTGGGTTTTTTTTTCCCCTAATCTCAATTTCCCGTGTCTCAGTTTAACTGTCCCACAGTTTCCCAAGTGTCAGTGACCTCCGCAGCCCAGCCCTTGTGTGCCCGCCCAGCCCGCTGCTTGTTCCCTTGGGAGATGGCAGTCAGTCACAGGGAAGGTCGAAGGTGTCTCCTGAAGATGGAGGGATCAATGATCCCTGTCGTCATTCCAAAATGATGGTGTAAGGGGATCCCGCCAAGCCCGTGACGGTGTATAAAGATGGTGCCAAATCCAGACGCTGCATCAGCAACCACCCATGGGATGCCTGGCGGATCCCAGACTCCTGGCTGTTCCCTGACAGCCTGAGCAGCTGCTCTGCAAAGCCTGGGTCACGATCCTCCCATCTTACATCATGAAAAACCAGTTAAATATGAGTTTACCCTCAAGACTCCACCAAAGATCTAGGAAGTGGCCAAGCAGAGATCATTAACTGTGAGATGTACATCATGTCAGAGTTCAGCACCAAAAGTTGAGCACGCAGAGCAGGATTCAGCTGCCAGGCTTCCTATTTAAGACTCCAGTTCTCCAGGACACGTTGGAGGCTGGAGTATGCAGTAGGGATAACTGGATTTATTATTTAATTCACTGGCCTCACTGGAGCCAGCGGGTATGTTCTCTTTACACTTGGAAGGAATATAGGCCCCAAATGATGGCATAGTTGTTACCCATGCCCATGATGGGCAGAATGATGGTCCAAGAAATTCAGACCATCAGTGTTCAGTGGTGGTTCAATGATGGTTCCAGTTGTCTTTCATCAGTGTGTTAAATGCAGCAAATAAAAAAATATTAAATCAATTAGAGATAAGGAAAGAGGCAGGTCTTCTTTCTATATCATAAAGAGTAAAATTCATCTGGAATATGCCTGTCCCTTATGATTTTTAGCTGGGATGCAAAGAGTTGGCATACCTTATCCTGCTGAGCAATGTGCCTTTGAAAAACATACTCTTCTGTCTTGGTGATGGACAAATTGTTAGTGCCACTGTTGGAAGTGACAGATTAACCTAGTATTTTTCTCTTAATGCTGACTAGGTTCAGCCCAGCCCTTTCTCACAAACTTAACTGCTGAACCAATGTGTCTCCTCTGCATGTGGAATTGTAAATATTCAGTTTCCATTGCTGTTTAGTGTTCTGAAACAGCTTTTGGTTTTAGTTTCATGTTGCTTGGATTGCTAAAATTGTTTGGATTCTTTGGATTCCATCAGATTTTTTTAAGATTTCTTTTTTTTCTGACTCAGTGTACCTGCACTGTAAGTTTGAGTAACTGCAGAAACGTTTTATTTGTTCCAGGAAATCATATGCAGATACAACACTTCCCTTCATGGCAACTCTCTTTGAGCTTTGAATTGACACAGGCAATTTATCTGCATCCCCAGACTGCGAAGCAACACCTTCGGCAACTCTAAATAAGGGCTAGAACTCATTCCCTGGGAATTTTTCTTTCTTGGTGAATCACTTTGAGATTTATCAGCAGGACTGTGGATCTGAGATAAAAAGATCTATCTTTGTAGGAAATCTCTTTCTGGACTTGGCCTATGGGAAATAAATATAATTCATCCTTGTCTGTGCTACATCTCTACTTTATTTGAAAAAATATTTTTTTGTATTTAAATTTTTGCCCTGAATCCTCCCCCTATTCTTTGGGCAGAGTTTCCATTCCCTGGTGCCGCCGTATCTCCTAGTTTTCTTTCCTGAAACAACCTCTTAAGCATTTTTTTAATTATTATTATTCTATGTTTTCCTTTCCTCATGGGTATGTCTCTTTTGCAATACTTCCTGTAGCATAGTTTATTCCTTTTTTTATTTTTCATATTCATGATAACATGGGGTGGTGTCCTTCTTTCTTCCTGGTTTTCAGGCAGCAGAGACCAACTTCTGAGAGAGTAAAACTTGCTGCAGCTTTGCTAAAACCAGCTGCATCAATACAAATCTACCCTACACTGGCCCTAAGCATGTTTTTCCTGAAGTTACCTACTCAGAATAAAGGTTAAATGCCCCTTGTGTTTGTGTTGCTCTATGGTTATATTGTTTTGCATTTCCTTTTAGAATCTTAAAGAAGGTTAGACCTCTACATGCTTTGATTAATGCCTGAAATTTTATGCTTAACAGTTATTTCTGGAAAGATGAGCTCACGTGTCTCTGTAAGATTAATGACATCGTTATTTTTATCTCATCCCTCAGCAGAGGCAGCAGAATCTGTAAGTACTCAGCTTTGCTACTCATTGCATAAATAAATAATTTCACCTGTTCTTTCAGGCTTTCTGCATTAAACTCCGTGATGTTCTGGAATCTGACAACGTGTTTGCCTCACAAGGACTGTTTCATGGGCCTCTTACATGGGAAGCTTAGGATACTTGGGCATTTTATTTTTCTCCCTACTTACACCAGATGAAAAAATGAACTGGCTGCTGATACAAGCTCAAAAGGCAGTGGTAGAGAAT
>VXBX01007006.1:245366-296527 GCA_013400415.1 Scytalopus superciliaris | reverse complement strand
TGTTGCTTGGATTGCTAAAATTGTTTGGATTCTTTGGATTCCATCAGATTTTTTTAAGATTTCTTTTTTTTCTGACTCAGTGTACCTGCACTGTAAGTTTGAGTAACTGCAGAAACATTTTATTTGTTCCAGGAAATCATATGCAGATACAACACTTCCCTTCATGGCAACTCTCTTTGAGCTTTGAATTGACACAGGCAATTTATCTGCATCCCCAGACTGCGAAGCAACACCTTCGGCAACTCTAAATAAGGGCTAGAACTCATTCCCTGGGAATTTTTCTTTCTTGGTGAATCACTTTGAGATTTATCAGCAGGACTGTGGATCTGAGATAAAAAGATCTATCTTTGTAGGAAATCTCTTTCTGGACTTGGCCTATGGGAAATAAATATAATTCATCCTTGTCTGTGCTACATCTCTACTTTATTTGAAAAAATATTTTTTTGTATTTAAATTTTTGCCCTGAATCCTCCCCCTATTCTTTGGGCAGAGTTTCCATTCCCTGGTGCCGCCGTATCTCCTAGTTTTCTTTCCTGAAACAACCTCTTAAGCATTTTTTTAATTATTATTATTCTATGTTTTCCTTTCCTCATGGGTATGTCTCTTTTGCAATACTTCCTGTAGCATAGTTTATTCCTTTTTTTATTTTTCATATTCACGATAACATGCGGTGGTGTCCTTCTTTCTTCCTGGTTTTCAGGCAGCAGAGACCAACTTCTGAGAGAGTAAAACTNCGCCGTATCTCCTAGTTTTCTTTCCTGAAACAACCTCTTAAGCATTTTTTTAATTATTATTATTCTATGTTTTCCTTTCCTCATGGGTATGTCTCTTTTGCAATACTTCCTGTAGCATAGTTTATTCCTTTTTTTATTTTTCATATTCACGATAACATGCGGTGGTGTCCTTCTTTCTTCCTGGTTTTCAGGCAGCAGAGACCAACTTCTGAGAGAGTAAAACTTGCTGCAGCTTTGCTAAAACCAGCTGCATCAATACAAATCTACCCTACACTGGCCCTAAGCATGTTTTTCCTGAAGTTACCTACTCAGAATAAAGGTTAAATGCCCCTTGTGTTTGTGTTGCTCTATGGTTATATTGTTTTGCATTTCCTTTTAGAATCTTAAAGAAGGTTAGACCTCTACATGCTTTGATTAATGCCTGAAATTTTATGCTTAACAGTTATTTCTGGAAAGATGAGCTCACGTGTCTCTGTAAGATTAATGACATCGTTATTTTTATCTCATCCCTCAGCAGAGGCAGCAGAATCTGTAAGTACTCAGCTTTGCTACTCATTGCATAAATAAATAATTTCACCTGTTCTTTCAGGCTTTCTGCATTAAACTCCGTGATGTTCTGGAATCTGACAACGTGTTTGCCTCACAAGGACTGTTTCATGGGCCTCTTACATGGGAAGCTTAGGATACTTGGGCATTTTATTTTTCTCCCTACTTACACCAGATGAAAAAATGAACTGGCTGCTGATACAAGCTCAAAAGGCAGTGGTAGAGAATCACAGAGTAAAGACCTGTTTTATGCATAAAGCTGCTCTCCCTCTGCTTCACTGGAGATTTTTCGGAATTTTTTCACCTTCAAGACTTTCTCCTATTGATACAGAGAATAGAAGCACTCCCAGTCATATGCTCAGCCTTAATCTCCTGTGTCTCCATGAAAGGATTTAGTGAAATGCATTGTTAGATTCCCAATGCCAACCGTGTACAAGGGTTCAAAAAGTCTTTTGACATCAGCAGCAGTCTATCAGCCTGAGTTCTTTGCTTTATCAGCAGTCTCCAGTGTAGTTTTATGAATTCTCAGGAACCTGCAGCAAAGCCTGCAGATTATAGAAGCATAGAATGGCCTGGGATGGGAGGGATCTTGAAGATCGTCTAGCACTGCAGTGAGCAGAGACACCTGTCACTAGACCACGTTGCTCAGAGCTCCATCCAACTTGGCCTTGAACACTTCCAGGGGTGGGGTGTCCACAACTTCCTTGGGAACCTGTGCCAGGGCCTCATCACCCTCACAGTAAAGAATTTCTTCCTAATATCCAATTTAAACCTACACTCAGTTTGAAGCCATTCCCCCTTGACCTGTTACTACAGGGCCTCATAAATAGTCTCTCTCCATCTTTTTTGTAGACTCCCTTCAGGTGCTGGAAGGCTGCAATTAGGTCACCCAGAAGCCTTCTCCAGGCTGAACAATCCCAGTTGTCTCAGCCTTTCCTTGTAGGAAAGGTGCTCCATCCCTCTAATCATCTTGGCAGCTTCCTCTGGTGTCTCCCCCACAGGTTGATGCTCTTCCTGTGCTGGGCACCCCAGAGCTGGATGCAAGTGCTTCACATGGGGTCTCAGGAGTGGAGAAGAGGGGCAGGATCCCATCTCTTGCCCTGCTGCCCATGCTGCTGTTGATGCAGCCCAGAATACGGGTGGTTTCTAGGCTGCCAGCACATATGGCTGGCTCATGTCCAGCCTTTCAGCCACCAGCACCCCCAAACCCTTCTTATCAGGGCTACTCTTGGTCAGTTTATCCTCCAGCTTGGCTTGTTGCCAGGGTTTGCCCCAACCCAGGAGAAACACCCTGCACTTGGTCTTATTAAACCTCATGAGATTCCCATGGGCTCGCTTCTCGAGCTTGTCCAGGTCTCTCTGGATGGCATCCCAACTTTCAGGTGTTTCAACAACACCACTCAGCTTGGTGTCATCTCTAAACCTGCTGAGGGTGCACTTGATCCTTTCATCTATGTCATTAATGAGGATATTAAATAACACCAGTCCCAATCCAGACCCCTGAGGAACACCACTTGTCACTGATGTTCTGGTTCCTTCTCAGAGGCCAGTCTACCTCAATGATAAAAGGTAAAGTTCTGTAGGGTAGTTCTGTGAGATTGCCCAAGTCCCAGTGCAAGAGCTCATTAAAAGCTAAAAGGTGAAGGACAGGGAGTGATTACATGGTACAAAAAGCAGAATGCAGAACGTACAAGCTCTGAGCAAAGCAAACCCGAGCCAGAACACTTGAGGCGTGTAAAACAAAGGGGAAAAACAAAGTGTGTTGGTGGTTAGTATATAATAATGTGAGTCATCCACAGTGAGCAGAGCTTAAAACTTGGCTGCTTTTATGAAATCTGAGGGTGAGGAACTATAGTTGGAGTCTGAACATGGAAATTATACTCTTAGATATCCTAACACAGCTCTGTCTTAGTGTAGTTATTAAGATTGTAGTGGGCATATGACAAATGTTAATTGAAGGTTTTTTTTGTGTAGTTGCTGACAAGTTCTCTAGCTGAATTTTTTTTTTTTCTTTTTTACCAGAACAAAAGAGAAAGAACAATTCTATGCAGGCTGCACTCTTCAAATGTCTATAAATTCATGTAACAACTATCATATAATTAGCCAACCAACATCCCACATGCAGCTGGACACTGACTCACTGTCAATGAACCTCTGTCCTGACACAAAGGCAGTGCCTTTTCGAATTCGTTCATCACTATCATTCTGTGTATTTATGTAGCAGCGAGTTCAATGAGTTCATACTTGATGTTCAAAATGATGATTTGGTCTAAACTTCATTATGAAAAAGTACTGTTTGTTGGTTATTTTGTTGTTGAAAAAAGTTACTTTGGTGATGACAGCAGATTCATGAGGCTGGCACGAGCAGGGTTACGAGGGCAAACTATTTTATCCAGGTGAGTTTAAAAATTGTTAAAATTCAAGTCTTTTTGTATTTGCATTTATACATTTACTTGTACTTTGTCCAGACTTTTAAAGATACTGATTAGAAGTGATGCTTCCATCCTTTTTTCTTTTAACATTAGCTATCACATAAAAAAACCAGAGCACAATAAGGAGCAGGTTTCACTGAGAGTAAAATTATTGACTGTAATGCCTTTGCAAACAAATAGATAATCAATTGTCATCTGAAGGGATGTCCTGTGTCTTATAATAGTACTCCAAGTCATAATAAACTAAAGAATAGGTGAAAAAACCAGAGGTATGGTGACAAAAAACCCAACAGAAGGAACCATTGTCTTTTATGTACATTTATTTCTCAATGGAAACATTACTTGCATGAAGAAGAAAGCTAAATACATTTCTATCTCCAATCTTTATAAAATATCAACCCTTGGCAAAAGGGCTGCTCTGAGATGTGTGTGCAAGCATGTCCATGGCTGCTTGTAAGCTCAAATGGTTTTCACTTGTTTGATGACTTGGACTCAGTTATTCCCATGTAGGATAAATAGCAACTTTCCTCAAGGATTGCACTTTGAACTGCCTTCCTCTCACATCGTTTTTCTTATGATACACAGTTTCAGCATTTTTTTCCCTCTCATGATGGCAACCTTTCCAGTTACTCTTGTCATCTGTGCCTGAGGAAGATGCTTCTGGAATTCATATGCTAGCTTGTAGGATTAACCATGAGGCCACCACAAAGGAGTTACTCCCCCAGTACATGCTTAAAGCTTTAGATTTCATCCTGCTGCAGTGGGGGAGATGTGTAGTGACACTCTTCTGTAGGTACTCAGCTTGGAATGAGTAGTTATAGAGGAGAGGAAGGAGCTCTGCAACATCCTCTTTTTCCAAACTCTTCTCACTATGTCAGGCAGAAGGACTGTTCCCACCTAGGATTGCTAGCTGCAGCCTCCATGTCTGACAAGATAGCCAAGGTCTGAATCAGATCAGCAATCCTTGGCTTCCCCTTCCTTCACTGTCCTTACCATGGTAATAACTATAAATAACAGAGCTGTGGCTACCAGGAATAGACTCAGTATCTCACACACTGGTGATATCTGTACATCGTCACATCCCCTAAATTCGGGAGCACAAGAGCTTGAGAGCTGTTGCTATTGTATGGAAAACACTTTCTTCCACAGCTTTTCATATAGGATGATTCTGCCCAATTCACATTGCTTTTTTTTAAAAGAAAGGTCCATGAAGACATCTATAACTCATCTGCCAGGACAGCACTATGTCTGCATGAGAGAAGTGAGTGGAGGTGGCTCTTCCAGTCTGCCGTCCTGAGTGTCTGCATACAGAGCACTAACCTCACCATGAATTCTTCTCCCACAATGCTGCAGAGATATATATGCAGAGAACTGCTTTGGGTTTGAGCAGAACACTGGGAAAAGATTTCCAACATGAAGTTCCCCATGCAACCAGGAAGTCCAATGCAGACGAAAAACAACCCTGGAGAGAGAACATGCATATGCACTAGTGCATGACGTGATGTGGAATTCCATTAGGACTGTAAGCGTTGCCACTTTTCAGGCAATGAAAATCTCAAGATTCCCTTGTCACTGATTACATCAGTACTCTTAAATGCAGCTCACTGTACCTAGATGGGAAGAATTACTGTCAGGTTTCAGATTGCCAAGCTAAACTTTTAGGGAAAAAAGTGCAGCATATGGGAAGCCTACAGCTTTGTCTGGAGTGATACTTTAGAAACTGCTGAAGCTAGGCTACACTGAAGAATTGTATTTACTTAAAGCCAAATCCTTCTGCTTTTGCTCATAAAGGGACACACTTGTAATAATGAGATCAGGACACTTGCATGCAAGCTCAAAGGACTTAATTAAGTGCTAAGTTGTACTAACTATATGCTGTCATTTAGCTGCAGGATTGGACTTTACACAGCAGCTTCAAATATGCCACTGTAAATTGTACCATTTTTACAGATACTACTAACAGATTAAATCAAATACTAGGCTAGGATTCTGCAGGTTTTGTCTTGTTAATGATCTGAGCTGCACACTGCCAGCTTCATTTGCTTATTTGGGCTTATTTTGGGATGTTGCTTATGCAAAGTGCTGAAGGAGTTCCAAACACAATGGAGAACAATGTGCATGGTTCAGGAACATGCACTGTGCCCACTCCATTTGCTCACATTAACTCCTGTAATGAGGTATTTAAGTTAGTAGCTGCTGCTTTTGGTCATCCTCGGAGAGAGCAGGGAGGAATAGTGTTTCTAGAGGCTGTTGAGATCCCAGTTTGTCTGGACAGGCCTTGAGAGGTGCTTGTTTCTCTCTGACTGCTGCAAAAGATTATCTTTTCTTTATTCAGAAGGAAGCAAAGTAGGATGGATTCGAGCTCTGAGGTCAGAGGGCAGCGATGTGTTTCTGCCCTGATATCATACAGAATGGTTTATTGGTCCAGAACTCACCCAGGTTTCACTGTTTGGCCAGGTTTGTTTGTGAATTGCCTCACAAGGTCAGGTGCTCGTGACATTTGTAAAGTCGAGGTTGGTGCCTTCGTGTCTATTGCAGAGGCTCGAAGCTGTGATTGCAGAAAGACCTCGTGGCAAACAGGCATTAACCTCTTGGGTGTTATTGGTTTAATATGTCCCACATCCGGCAAGTGAGAAACAAACACTGGGTGTAAAAGAGAATAACCCGGTCAGAGGAAACAGAAGAAACCAATACAGAATGCTTCAAGATGAATGGCTTTGTGTCCCGTCTGAGAAGCCAAGAAGTCTCTGCATCCTGTCTGAGAAGCTATCAGTCTTCTCATCAGGCCAGCCTGGGAATCTATTCAGCTGAATATGTATTTAATTTTCTTACATTCGCTGGAGGAATTTCAGCTGGAAAAATCAGGCAGACATCTTCCCCTATGTTTGAATCAGCAGCACAAAGATTTGTGGTTATCTAAATACAAAGAAAAAAAATTTTGGGTTAAAAAAAAAAAAAAAAAAAAAAAGAGAACTTGCCCCTAATTTTTAACATTTAAAGAATCTGCTGTTTTTGCTGTTCTGTGGTTAGCTGATTGCCTGTGTTTGCATGAGGAAATCTTTGTTCTTGTGCTGTGTTGTTTCTCTGGAATGCTATGAGCAGTTGTTTTTGTTTGTTCATACTCGGGTGGAGCTAACTGTCTAATTGGGTAAATATTTGCAATGTTATACTTGCATGCACAGAAGACAAAGGGGGCTGGACTCCTGTTGACATAAATGACCTTTTACACCAGCCCAGCAATGTAAAGGCCTAAACAGAAT
Source organism: Scytalopus superciliaris (assembly GCA_013400415.1). Taxonomy (NCBI): domain Eukaryota; kingdom Metazoa; phylum Chordata; class Aves; order Passeriformes; family Rhinocryptidae; genus Scytalopus; species Scytalopus superciliaris. The sequence continues at coordinate 289,555 of VXBX01007006.1, read as the reverse complement.
TGGTAACTACGAGGCCACTTCTTGTGATCAAATCGTTTAAAGTGGATTTAGTTATCTGTCATGGCCATATTTATTCTAATTACAGATGAAATATATTTTCCAGTTGTGAGTTGTTATGATTATGGCCACGAAGGGCGAAGCTGCCTTAGTCACTGATTTCGTGTTCAAAAGTGCTGGACTTTCACTGGGACTCAGCTCTATGTAAAAAGGGCATTTGTTTACCAGCCTGACTTTGGACATCAAGGGTGAGTTTTCCCACAGATGTAGAAATTTCCTAAGTGAACACTGGTAGGTCCAAATGCCTAAAGCTATTTTGAAAATTGCAAGCTTGTGTTGCTTATGGAAGGTGTGTTTGTATATATAATAAATACCTTGCATAAACCTCGTGGGGTGACTACTGCATGGGTGATCATTACCTAAGCTACAAAGTACACTATAAATATCTACACACAAATGAACAGATACTAATGAAGATTTATCACTGAAGAGGCTTGTTAGTAGGTAATTGAGCCTTTCTTTGAACAAAGGTTACTAAAAATGGTTGTGACATAAGGAAAAGGGAACCTGAACTCCACAGTTGAGCTGTTGTGTAGATCTGACCCTAGTTCAGCTTCTGTGTAGCTGCAGTTGTGAAAGCCTGGAGCTTATCTAGAATGGATGTATCCTGTCTAATCTTGAAAGATTTGCACAGTCTCATAGAGCCATTCCTTCACATCTGCCCTAATGGAGAAAGTGTCTGTCTGTAGGGCTAAGAAAAACTGTAACGTATGAGAGTTTGATTTTATTGACAATTATTTTTCTCGTTTGAAATGCTCACTATATTTCTTCAGGGCTCAACTATGTATTCTTGTTTTCAAAAAGAAATAAGAATAATTTAGAGTTCGCTTCCCTAAGCCAAACTCTGATGCTCTTAGACTATCTGGTATCTTACTTAATCATTAGCTCCACTGGGTTAATTGATACTAATTGTGGTGCAGAAGCCTTTTATTACCACAGTATAGCCATCCACTCCTCCACTCCTCATTCTTTACTGCAAGTCTCACATTTTTTTCTGCCTTTACAATGTGTGTGTTGAAGCTCAGATTGTCTCTGAGCGAGCATTCATTGACCAGGTATTCAGCCATATCTCTACTCCTGCACTGTTATTTCTGTTGCCAGTCCCTACTATGTGCTCATGGAGCTCTCTGTGTAATCATTCTGTAAAGCAGACTGGGGCTCTGAGCCAGGTGACACGGGATGCCTTGCTGTTTTCAGCTGCATCCATTCTCTTCTCTAATCCACTTCTCAGCCATCCCTGTGAACGGTGTGGCGAGTGAGAAAAAGCAGCTCCAGAGGAACGGAGCCTGCTGAGGGCAGTTGTACCAGTTCCTGTTTTGCCTTCCCTGTTTGGAAAGGGTGTCTCACTGCAGTTCACCACCCAGCCACTTCACAAGGGATGTGCTCAGGAGTTTCCTGTGAGCTCACTCTGTGTCAACTGAAGGCAGACAGACTGTAACTTTTCTTGTTGTTGGAGTATTTGCCAACTCCATTGCAGGTTCTTTGTAAACGCATGTCGAGTATTTCCCTCGGCCACACGTAACTGGAAATTCATAAAAAATGCACAAATGATTGTGTTTTTCCTTGCTATCTTCATTCTGAAAATATCTTGAACTTTATTTCATAGTGATCTTTATGCAGTTGACAAATTGTTCAGTGGTTTTAAAGGTATAGGATAAGTAGAAAAGTGGATGATAAACAAGGCAGCAAGGCTGAATAAATCTCCTTCAATCAAGAAAACAGACTGAAAACTGTACCACTTCTCTTCCCCAACTTAATCCTGATAAACAAACTAAATATATACAGACAGTCTTGCTTGTGATTTTGTGATTACCAATCCTATTTGTCTACAGTGTTTTTCCTGTTTCTAGTGTATAAACGATCTGTAATAACAGTACCATGACACCTAGTCCTCATCTTCTGGCGGGAGCCCATGGAAATTACTTTCTCTTTCAAGTCTTGCCTTTTCTCCGGGTGCTGTTGCATTTAGTGGCACTTGTGATTTGTGTGTGAACAGCCCAGGACAGTTCTCACCCTTCATCAGAACTTTATCACACCAACACTGTGTTTTCTGAATACTTCCATCTGGTTTTGCCTGAAGATCTGGACAAAGATGTCCAACCTGGATTATATACGTATTTCCTCGACTTTACTGTATATGCTTATCTGACTTGGACAAGAAGAACTTGTCCAGTTGTTTGGTCTTGGGATATTACTGAAGACCCATTTAAGTAGGAGAGAAGCTTTCATGAGGTTGGGGAATGAATGTGTCCTTTTGTGCTTCTGCTCACCTGCCTGGACCTGCTAAAGCCAGGTCTTGTCCATTCACAAGAGAAATTCAGTCATGAATATCTGATATTTGGATTGGCAGCCCATCAGAAATGCCTAACTGCCCAATGACTTTCCCCACAAGAAAAAGGTAAATTTGCACTTGAAATTTTTCAATCACATGTTTAAAGTCCACAACCTGATTTGCTGAGGGAGGTCATTAACATTTAGCTTTGTATTGGGAAATACCCTTTACCAATAAATTTCAATGGAAAAAGCAAAGACCCAGGTTTCTTCCAAAAGAGTCATTCATGAAAATTTCTGCTGAATGAAAAGGAAATTTGCAGTTTTTTAAAAGACTTAATGTATCTGGCATAAATGTTTTAGTCTAGGCTAACTGTACATTTTACAGATAATTGAATTAATTTTTATTTCAACTGATGTTTGAGATAACAGTATAATAAATAATGTAAGAATTATTGGCATGTCTTTAATGTTCTTGTCTGCATAACATATCTGGATTCTCTGTAGAAATAAAGCCTGCTGCTATTTCCTGTTGAAGGTGAAGTGTGTCCATCAATGTCTTTCCCAGGGGAATAGAGAGAACAAGGCCTAGGAGAAGGCAGTTTGGCAAACATACTCCTTATGAGGAGCAAACGTGCATGGTGGCTTGTCTAACTCTTCCCAAGCAGTGGAGCGTGTCATTGCTTTTGCAATAAACCATTCTTCAGGAACAGATATAGACCAGCTGAAAAATAATTAAAAACTTAATTTTCTGTAATACTGTCCATCAAACAACTTTGCTCACTCTTTTTGAAAGGCTGCTCTGCAGCATGAAAAAAATGACTGGCAGCGGTGTGAGGAGAGCAGGGAATATTTATGACCAGTGGAACCATGACTGGCCTTTTGCCCTAGAGAAATGGCTTGATGAGAAGTTCTTCTGCTTAAATCAAGCATTAGTCAAATAATTTCTACCAAGGTTTGAGGTGATGATCTTTAGCAAAGCTGCTGCAAAGGTTTTTTTACTGCCCAGAGTGATACTGGACTGGATGAATGCTCTAGGGGTCTGTTGTGTGCAAACCCACAGCTGCACAGTTGATCAATCTTACCTTTTGGGAAAACCTGGATTTTTACTGAGGTATAAAATTTCTGGTTCAGGTCTTTCACGAAGATTTGTTCCCAGTAGCTAAAATCCTATTTGATTCGTCTCTTGCCGTTGCTTTACGGTTTATTGCATAGCACATCAAGAAGGGCAAACAAAACTTTATCCTCCTCTGGCCAATTGTTGGGAACAGATCCACTGACTCGGTTGCTCAAGAGAACAAAATGTAAAATTTGGTTATTTATTTCAAACTAGCACACATAAAACTTCTTTCCTTCCTAAGTCCACAGTTCCACGGAGGAGGTTTCAACATATAAGTAAAGAACCAGAGCAAATACAGCAAAACCTAAATATCTATGACTGGATTAGGTGCTGTATCAGTGTTGCTACTGACCTAGTCTGCTGGTAACCACAATTTTTTCTTTTGTTTTTTTTCCTCAAATTGCCTAAGACATAGTTGTTCCAAACTTATTTTCTATCTCCTTTCCTCCTTTAGTCCATCTGATAATGCCACCAGACATTATTTTGTCTCCTGAGAAGAGTGAAAGGGGGAGGATTCAAAGCTGGTTCAAATTCATTTTTCTCTGCTCACCCATTAATCTGTGTCAAGTTATGCTGGATATGCTGTTCCAAGAGTCAGCTCAGGCTTCTTTATCTGTCATAGTAGCTTTGCTTTGCTTTTCAAATCAGCAAACAAAAAACCATGTCTTAAACAAGCCACTTCATTATCTTTTGGATGTTTTTGTGGTTTTTTTCCCAGCAAAAATATAAATAATAGTTTATCACTGATAATAATGAAAACATGCATTTTCCTTTGTACATCATAAACTGAATGGACAGTCTATTTGTCTATCATTCCAATGAGGAAATCAATTCTCAGTTATCTACGCATGGCTTGTCTGGATTGCGGATTAACCAGGCTGGGGATGCACTGACCTCAGTTTATTTACCACATGGAAAGTTGACTTTGGACCAGAAGACTGTATTGATTCGAACAGAGTGTTGCATGAACATCTGTCAAATCCTGGCTCCCTCCCACCCAGCAGCAGATTGTGTGTGTCACAGCTGTGTGAAGGCCTCTCCAGCTGCCTCTGCAGGCTGAGACAGCGGCGGGCAGAGTCAGCCGTCATGGCCAGGCTCCTAAAGGAGCACTGGAGAGAGCAAGGCAGACATCTCACACTTCTTTGCACGTTTACTTTGCATCAAGCTGGACTTATTTATGCTCTGGGATCAGCTGTCTGAAGCTGAGAAAGCAATTTTCTTTGTGCCTTAGACTACCTGCACAGGAGAGATTTCCAACTTTAAATAAACTAGTTCATAACTAGTTAGTTTAATTTAGTTAGTACTCAATTAGAGTACACTGAATACACTGGGCTTGTAGGCAAGGCTGCTGTTTCCAAAAATGGATTATGGCTACAGCAAGCTCTTGTTTCATGTGTTTCCCAGCAAAATGGTTTTCCTTTTCACCTTCAGCAGCAAACGTGGACTGCTTGACTGTAACTTGTGTTTACTTTAAATAAATAGAGCATGGTGAGTTTAGGTCTTAATGCAGGTCATTGGTTCAATTTTAAACACTTAGGTGTTTAAATAGCAGACTCTGTATTAAAATTATATCAGCAAAAAGGATCTAGCTTGTTTTGTTTAATTGAAAAAAATTTTACAGATTCGTATTTACCTTGCTATCTCTTTTATTATTCCAAAGAGATTCTGAATAGAGATGTTATCTCACCTTTAACTGTGCTCTTGCAATCTTGTAATTCGTCAAACCAGTAATTTATGTTGCCGTTGAAAACAGGTGAGAAGTAATTAACTCATGTATTGCAGCCCTGTCTTTGCAGGTCTTTCATTTTCAGGAAGTATCTGCACTAGCAGGTTTTTTTTTTTTTTTTTGAGTTTCAAACTCTCCAAAACTACTGAGTTTCTACAGGAAAGCCAGAGCTCTAGCAGTGTACATGAGGGCTTGGTGCCTTGCAAGAACTAAGTCCCAGAAGTCCAATCCTGTACACATGGAAGTTGTACACCCTATTCACATTGACTTCAATCTAGCAATTGGAATCCTGGGATAGCAGGATTATTTCTTCCACTGGATTATTGGTCCTGTTTTTCAGGATATTTCCCCATTCCTCCATGCACATCCAAAAGTTGTTTACTTGTCTGTGTGTGCTTCTGGAAGTCTGAATTCCTAGATGACCTACTTTTGCAAGAATCAAATGCCCGTGACAGCAGGAGGGTTTTATTGGCGCTTGCTGGGCTGATGTGCTGACACCATCGCAGTGACAGTGCTCACAGTCAGTGCAAGTCCAGGCTGAGCAAACTCATCTCCTGCCAACTTTGCAGACGCTTTTATATCAATCACTTACTAGCAGCACATAGTTGAGAGGATGGGCTCATACAGACCTGTTTTCCATTAACAGAATTGACTCCAAGGCCATGGACACTGTGGTGATGGAAATGAAGAGTTTCTGTGCAGGACACACTAGTAAAGGAACCAGGACACCCTCCTCTTGTCCTGTTAACCCGGTACTGAATCACATGTAACTCATGGTTTCCTCTGTAGTTTCATCTTCCTCAGCTAAAAATCTTAAGGGTGTGGCAGATCAGCAGAGGTCAGGTGAGGCTGGGTGGAAGGGGAGGAGTCGCTCTCCTTTAGATTTTATTTCCGTAACAAAGTTGGTCACACCTCTAATAGCCAGACTCAGCTGTGTTTTCAGGTAATCTTAATAACAGGTTGCTGGAGTGCTTAGCTTGTTCAATGCGTTCAGTAATTAGAGCCGGTGCCGAAGCCATAAAATTGAGTATAGAGCGAGGTCTTAATGAACACAGCAATTTGGATGTGTGTACAGCTCTGTAAAGCTTCCTTGTATCTGGCTTCCTCTTGGAAGGAACAGTGCAGTCATCAAACAGGGCAAGTGCATTTGGCAGCTGGGGACAAAACCCAAGCATTTAAGTGACCATCAATAAGATCAGTTCAGCCGTGCATGTCAAGGACATTAAAACTAGCGATACTCAAGCTGGATTAGGTATTTTTCAAGCCTCTGGAAGTTATTTTTCAAAGTCTCAAAGTGCTGAGAACTTTGTGTTTTTAGTCAGTATTAGGGGTGATACCTCTAGCAATATTCACATGCTAAGGCAATGTTTTTAATGGCTCTGTCTACTGAATCACCAATACCCAAACCTGAAGAACCCAAAGGTTTTTTTCTAATATGAGTATAATTAAGCATAGTCTTGTTCTTTTCATGAGGTGTGAAATAACCACAGATGATGAGACTCCACTTACATAGCAGTAAAAATGTTACTTGTTTTGGTTTTCTACCACAGAATCTGAAATCTGCAACCTACAACATTATGTTGTTTATAAAGACTGAGAAAGGTGTAAAACAAATAATGACAAGAAATGCATATATAAAATATACTAAATCTGAGGACAATGTTTCTGCTCATAAAATTCTTAAGCCAGAAGTTGTTAGAAGCTACAAGAATGTTCTAGAGGGAAAATCATGTGCTGTTCTTAGCCCACTGGCCATTGTCAGACACTGGGCTAGCTAGAGCTTTGATTTGATCTAGGGTGTCTGTGTCATCATGTTGCCCATGTTCTCTGGACACCACAAGCAGTTGCATCAGATTAGAAAAACAGCCGGTGGGTGTCCCAGACTGTTCCAAAGACATATAATAAAAAAAACCCCACCAGGTAAACATTGCACGAGGACGTGATTCATGCCAGAGGAACAGAGGGTGGAAATTCAAGGAAAGGCAAAAATTATTAGTAACAGAAAATATGTATTTCCCAAGATCTAGCAGGTAGTAAGAAAGATTCCGTGTGATGAATGCCATTTAATTTCAAAAGTAGACTAAATAGAAGGTTAGAAAGTACTGTAAAGGAAATGTTCTCACATTTTCATTTGCTGACTTACCGAACTTTTCTTTACAATATTTGTTACAGGAACTGTTTTGCAAATAATCTGGGTTTTTTTTGTTCAAGCAGAAATCATTCTGCTCAGATGCTGACTTGTCTGTTTTCCAAACAGAGATACGTTGGAACATCAGCAGAGTCGTAGGGATTGCCCAATACTTGCCTGCTTAAGTGTTGGCAGTAAATGCTGTCAAAGGGGAAACACCTTTTTTGGCTGTGTAGGCGACTTTCATCACATCTGCCAGATTGAGGTGTTGTAGAACAGTTGTAGAGATCCAGAAAGAAGGACCCTGAGGCCTTCAGATTAAGCTCCAGTTCTACACTTATGACTGTGTTAATCTGAAGAAGATTCCATTACAGTGATCTAATTTTAAACAAGTTTATGTGAAATTTATGTACTGGTCATACTAGAGAGCTGTGCTGCATTCTCTGCTGTACTAAATGGATATCTTGATTTGGGTGGAATCAGAACACTTTCAAATGGATGAAAATAGCAAAATAGGAGGTAGATCTAAAACTTTTCACCTCCAGGTTCTAAACTCAACCAGAAAGATGTGTTCCACTGACTTGCAATGATACGTGTTATCCACACTGCAGATGCTGAATTCAGCTGTATGCATACAGAAAAAAAAAAAGAGGATGATCACAGCTGAACTCTGCTGAAATGCTCATTCAAAACTGGCCTCATGTGAATCATTTTGTTGGAGTGATTACATAGCTTGGAAGAACTGAGAAAGGCCATAAGTTTTATAGTTATGACAAACTGCAAAACAGCTGGAAATAAAAAGTGGAAAGGGAAGGACTTTGCTGCCATGTCTTCAATTGCAAGCGAAGCTGACTCGGTGGCTCTGGTGCTTTTGTCTTTGATTAATGCTTGGAACCTCAGGAGCTCTGGCACACTGTTTTATACCTATTTCATAACTGCCTGGGGTTTCTTGTTAAGTAATCTGGCTGTGAGCAGTTACAAAGTTGTGCTGCTTCTCTTGACATTTCTGAGGAGAAAAAATTTAGCTTTTTCCCATTCTGTACCACAACAGTGGCAGAGATGTACAGCTTGCACCCTACCTGTCAGCTGGGCATCGTCACAGGGTGTGAGAATTAAAATTCTCTACTGATAAACTACAACTCTTAAATTCCCTGATGCCTCTCCTGCTCTCTGCCTCTCCCCTGAGCTGCAGCAGACCTTTTTGGCAGGGTGGGACTTGGGCCTGAGAGACTTTACTGTCTTTTGGATGCTGCACCACAAGATGTTGCTACGGGTGATGATCCTCCTCTGCTCCTGAGGCTCAGGAATGTCTTCTCTGGTGCTGCTCACTCCTATTTTTCTCCTATGCCCACCTTGGAATTGGGTGACTCCACCTTACATTCCCACTTCCACTCCCACTGCTCTGGTGCAGCCACTGACCCACAGACACTGCCCTGAAGTAGCTCTTTTGTGGGGGGATGAAGTGCTCTGCCCATCTGGGAAAGGAAGCGGGACAAAGTGTGGCTGCTCTCCAGCCTCCCTTCTCTCCATGGCCACAGGGGTGGAGCTGCGTGGGCAGGGACCGCAGGGATTGGGAGAGACGGGACAGTCCAGTGCGTGAGGTGATGTGAGGTGGTGCAGGGAAGGTGTAAGACTGATACTGCTGGTCTGGTGGCTGCCGTGGCACTGTGGCAATACACAGTTCATACATAATTCATACGTGTCTTACATTGGCACTGTTTGTGCAATTTGCTCTCAAGGTTGTGATGGTGTAGGGGTGCTGCGTGTAGCATCTTGTTATGCTGAAAACCCATCGGTATTTCCTACCACCACTGGTGAAGACACGAAGAAAAAAAAAAAAAAAGAGGAAAATAGAGTTTGAGTAGAGAGAAGCAGAGCAGTGAGTGATTGAGCCATTTTCCCACCACACACAAGTATTTTAGGGGCATCTGTCTCCTGGTCTGGACTGTGAGCACACGGGGCTCTAACCCGAGGTGCTGGAGCTGCTGGGTTTTTTGACTTGAAGTGCTGGTGCAGGTGACAACAACGTGCTGCTGGGAGATGGGATATCAGTGTTTATTTTTTATCCTAGCAGTGAAAAAAAAGGGTTGGGCTGATTGCTTCACCTCTTCAGCCTGCAGGGAGTCATTGCTGCACCAACACTGCCCCACCTTTAGCTCATGTGACTGCAACGCTATAGTCACTCAGGTCTGCATAGATTATTCCACTAAGTAATGACTTCCAATGTTCCAGCTGGTTCTTGTCACATCACTTTTCATGTCAGTGTACCAGTAAGGATGGCTGAAAAAATTATATTCTGCTTATATTTCCTTGTGCTGTTGCTGGAATTAATTGTTGACTGCGTTTCTTGTGAGGAATGTAATGAAAATACAGTATGATAGCAATATGTTTCTGGCATGCTTCACAGTTACTGGTGGAAACATTTAATGATCCTTTTGTATACATACAGTAATTGCTTCTTCGGTAAGACAATAATTTAAGTTGCAATACAATTACATTCTTGTTCTGCTTCATATGAGAACTGGGCACATGAGTGGAACAGAATCAGAAAAGCGGAATATTCCTCATATCTTTTCAATATTCATCTACTCACCTGAGATTCTGCAGTCTTTTGAATAACACTATACTTTTATAATCAAAGTGATTGTGAAGCCTTAAGATAAACAATTCATAAGATAGCTTAAATTCATTTTCATAACAAAACTAGGCATTAAGGAGTTATTCCTAAGGCATTCTCTAAAGGTAAACACTCAGAGGAATGCAATACGTTGCAGATAAATCCTCCTAATATAAAGCAATAAGTTCTCAGTTACACACAAATGAGCAACATTCACTTTTCTCTAATAAACTTCTTCTGGAACCTGGCTGCTGCTGCAAAAGCCTGTTTCTTTGAACAAAGGACTCCTTGTCTTGTGAGAGCTCATTACCCATATGATAACACTGTTCATTTCTCCTGCACAATTCATCGGAGGGGCAGTGGGCTCTTTGCAAGCTTCTAATTAGGTCTTGCATTGTCCCTGAGCAGCAAGTATTATTTTACCCATTTTACACGTATGGAAGTCGGACAGAGGGGCTGCAGACAGTGGCCTAGAGCCGCCTCTCTTGTCCCTTACCCAGCTGGGAATAGACCCTGGATATCTTTACTCCCAGCTCTCTGTTCAAAGCTGTAAGTCACAATCTCTTGCAGAAGCATTCAAAAACTAAGAAAATGCTTTGACAGACTTTCAAAAATGTTATTGGTACAGCAGATTTCTGCTGGCATTATAGTGAAGCTTCTAGCACAGCTGTAGATATTGTCTGTGTTGCTTAAACTGTTTTTTAAACCAGTCAGAAGACTAAAGCTGTATTCCCGATTCATTGCAAAGTTCACCACAGTTCCTTGCACTGGTTTTCTCTGGCACCCTGGCTCCACTTATCATGGGCATTTAAAAATGCAAAACCCTGGTCGGTGACACAGAGTCTTTCAGTCACACAGATGCAGGCAAAAGTTTCTGGTGTCTGCATAGGCAGACTGAGAACTGCTGTGGTTTCAATTATTGTTGAATTTTTGCTCTAAGATTATTTCATTTCTTGCAGTCTACTTATAAGTATATAGAAAACCCTTAGAAGAAGTATCGTAAGTAATTTGTTAAAGTCCATTGCAGCTCAGACGTTCAAAACAGCATGAAAGCCTATGTGTTTGGGCTGATACTAACTCACAGAATCATAGAATGGTTTGGGTTGAAAGGGACCTTGAAGATCATCTAGCTTTAACCCCACTGCCATGGGCAGGGACACCTTCCACTACACCAGTTGCTCAGAGCCCCTTCCAACCTGGCCTTAAGCACTGCCGGGGACACTTTACACTTCCATCCACAACTTTAGCTTCATAAACTTTGAGCTTATACATTTGGCTGGGGATAGAAAGGGGGTGGAAAGAGTTAAGCTGCAGGGCAAAGCTTACTGGCTAACTTTAGAAAAAGCAAGTTATGCAAAAATTAAGAAGAAGTGAAAATCACTGAGGAAGTGGATCTTTCTAGAGGAAAATGTGACATTTTCAGCAAAATCCCGTTAAACCTCCTCCTCTTGGCATCATGTGAGGGTGAAAGCAATCCCGTGCATGGACCTGTAGCACAGGGTTTGCCCTGAGAGTCAGGGTGCCTCTGTTCATCCTAGGTGAAATACATGTTAGAAAGAGGATCTCAGATGTAGAGAGGAGGGCCTGGGATATCACTTGGAGCATATTTTCCAATATCAAATTACTTGGTGTGACATTTGCTAGAGCAACCCCACTTAGCTCTCAGTGTAGTGGTAACTTGTGCTCCAGCACAGTCATTCTCAGAGGTTGGTGCCATTCAGCATAGGAGAGCTGCCAGTGCTGAGGCACCTTTGATGCTGCCAAGAAGCTGTTACTTTCAGGGATTTTACTTCTTCTCTGGTAAAACTACAACTGTTTACTCATTCAGAGTCATATTCAGAGAAAGGATTCTGTGCAAAGGTTCTAGAAAGCACTTTTTCAGTTTGGGAAACAGCTGCAGACTGAATGAGACATGTTTTCAACACACATTTAAAATACACCATCAGCAATCAGAGAGAGAGTTAAGCTATCACCTTACAGATAACCTGATGGCTGGAGAGCTCTTGGCTACTAATCTTTCACCCTTTCAGATTTCAAGGAGAGCAGGGTGCCAGCAGGGAGGCTTTCATATCACCCCTGGGAACCTCGTGCTGTGAGGGTGTGCTGGGCAGAGCTGTCTCACCCCTCAAACAGCAGCACCTCTGGAGTGTCGAGCGACGTGTTGCTCCATCAGTGTTGCCCTTGTGCAATGTGGCAGCACCTGATAGTCCTGGAGGACTGGATCAATAAACAATGCTGCCAGCTACTGGCAATGATAAATCTCTTCTCCCACCTATACACCCTATTTGGATTCTGCCTGTGATTTAGCATCTTGGCAGTTGCTGCAGGACTGTCTGCTTTCAATCAGTTGGCCTTCTGCCCTGTCTTCCAGAATATCAATAAATCAGGAAGATTCCCACTAATTTCTCAGGATGTGACTCTGAGATGCCAGGCTTAACTCATTAAAGCAGGACTTGAGGGATGTTCAGCACCTCATGGGAGCAGCTTCTCCATTCATAATGTCACCCCATGCTACCTCTGTTGGCATAGTGACTCTTTTCTTCAACAAAGTTGTTCTTACCTCTGTTCAAAGTCTTTCCTTTTACTTGGCTAGAGTAGACAGAGAGTGATATTCTTCAGGTCATCTAGTTTATATAGAGGCTAAACTTGGACTCAGTCTAACAGATTTAATTGACAACTTTTTGTCCCCTACAGATTTGATCCTCACTTAGTTTTCCCAGAAGTAGCTAATAAAAAGCATTGGTTTGATAAAATGCAGTATGTCTTCCTACAAGCCTTGGTTCCTCTGATCATACCATATTTTTTATAACCTTGCTCAAGCAAGATTAGTAACAAAGCACCAGTATTGCTGGTGCTGGTGGAGCTTCACTTCAGTGAGGTTTCAGAAAATCCCCCATGTGGATATAGCCTGTGGGGGCAACCTAACCTTCATTAAACAGAAGGCTGAAAGCCTTGACGATGTCATATGTGATGTGAGTGACTACTTCTGCCAGCGTCCTCACAAAGCCCTGCTAATGGCTTTCAGTCCTGCCCTCCAGCACTGCTTTTCTTCCAGCACAGTGCTCTCTGCATGTCAGCCTTTTGCTGTGATGTATTATTTTATGGCTTTAAGGCTGCTCCTTTGCTTTTCTCTTGAAAACGCTGGTGTTTTGACTTCAAAACCAGGAAAAATCTCTGCAGTTTAGATCAGTAGATGTGGGGAAGGACGGTGTGTCAGGATGCCCGTGTGCCTCTGGCCTTGCCCTGCCTCGTGACATGCACCGTCAGTTAGAGCTGTGCAAGGAGACAGCCCCAAGTGCTCCCAAATTAGGACCACAAGTGCTTTGTTTCCATCCCACTCTGGTATAAATGACTATGTAGGTCAGTGAGGAAGGATGAATCATGCCATGTGTCCTGTGCATATTAAAACCCTGTTCTTTGTATAGAGGGACATAGAGTTTCCTGGCAAAAGCTACCAGGGGCAGGGGCTCAGACAGAGATGGCTTCCAGCAAAGGGCACAGAACTTGCTCAAACCACAGGGCAGCTTAAATCCAATACTGGATTATGCATTCACTCTGGTCGAAGGAGAAGAAAGACGATTGCTTCATGGAGGTTTATGTGCAAAACTGAGCTAGGCCAGATTTCAGTCCCAATTTGCTCCTAACTTCTTTTTTCTGGCCTAGGACAAGTCACTTGAAATCCTGTTTTCCTGGCTGTCCTTAACCCATATCTGTTCACTTCTGACCAGGGACGGCCTGAGCACTGCTCCTGGTCTGAACTGAACCACAGCCAGCTCCCAGTGGTGCTGCTGTAGATTAGAAGTGAACTGGGACCCTAAACCAAATATCTTCATGGTAACTTAGGTTAGCTCAGTTACTTAGAGCATGGTGCTAATAACACCAAGGTTGTGGGTTTGATCCCTGTACAGGCCATTCACTTAAGAGTTGGACTCAATGATCCTTGTGGGTCCCTCCAATTCTGAATATTCTGTGACTCTATGCATTGTCATTCAGATGCATGTAAACAAACAGCCTAATTAGAGGGAATTTCTGTAAGAATAAATGCATGGCTGAGATTAAGTACCCAATAGTATAGTGACCCATCCTGGGAACTGATCATTCCCTTTAACACTGGGATATAGGATTTAGCTAACTTTTTTATTGATATTTTTTCCTGGGTGTTGTGGCAGCTTTTCCACTAAAACACTGTTTTAGTCAGAAAAAAAAGGAAGCCAAAGGAAAAGAATAAAATCATCAGTTCTGCCATGATCCTCCAAACAACTTTGAAACTTGAAAGTGAGGATAAAAGCTCAGCTAATGTTTGCTGCCTGCAATGGAGACCTAGTGCTGAGCCACCCACCTCAGGCTCCCTTTTGAGAACAGCGATCCAGGTTTAGGGTCTGCTGTGAAAAAGTCTCTGAGCAAGAGAAACAGAGACGAGGAAATAATGGGATGAGCGTGGGCAATTCTCAGTGTGAAGAGCCAGCCAGGGTCATGCTTTGGCCATCATATGTGTGTGTGTGTGTCAAGGTGGATCCCTGTGCCTTGCTCAGGCTGGGATACAGGCGTGGGAGCAGGGCAGGCTTTGGATGTTTTCCCCTATAAGCCCCAAGTCAGGAGGTAGCTGGAAAGAGGGACCTACTTCTGTACACCATCAGCATTCTTCTTAAGAGCTTTTCTCCCTGTTAATTGCTCTGTAACCAATTTTGATTAGACAGTGATGATTCTTGGGTCTAATGATAGGAAGTACTCATTAGCACATGGGCCAGGGAGCAGTTCCCCAGAGCATGAACATTTACCAAAAGGGAATATATAAGACACGAGAGTTTCCAAAACAGGAAACTGAAATTTAAGAATATAATAAGCAGCATATTCTCCATTACCATTATCTGCCACAGTCTGGAGAAGGACACAAAGGGAATTGAGTCTGCATAATACGAGCTCATGTAATTATAACAGTATCAACCTGACTTTAGCCACTTGTTTTGGAAACAATTGCCCCCAAATATCAGCCTTGGACCGTACAGAAGAAATACTCAGGGGACAAGCTTTCAATTAGATAGAAAAATTAGAGGCATAAATTAAAAAAGAAAAGCAAGTCACTTTGAAAGTAGCTACCCGTGGTGTCATATGGTGAACATCAGTGAGCTGTGCTCCATGACTTGGGATGCTGGATGCTGCCACCAGTGGAATGAGCATCATGTCATAGCAGCATCCTCTGTGTGGATGAGGTGAAGCTGGTCATTTACTTATGGAGAAGGCTGCAATCTGGGAACTCAAGGGCCAGTGTCTTTTGGCAGTTTTGGTTTTGTTTGTTTGTTTTGGGGTTTTTTTGTTTGTACCTAAGCAGAAACATATAAGTGGTGTCAAATCCCTGAAATTCACAATAAAAACACCCCTAAAAACGCCCACCCAAAGGGGAGGCAGGGGAGCGGTGATGGAGGGGGAAGGAGACAACTCTGCCTGTGAGAGGCAGGCAGTGCAGCTCTGTGCTGAATCCCCAATGAGATCCCTGGGGCACATGGACGTGCTTCTACCTGTGACATTTATTTCCAGAGCCTGAACTGCCTGAACTGATCCCAACATGAGGCACAGAAAGCGCTCCAAGCTTGTTCTTAAAATGCAAAAACAAAGTCGTTCCTGTGGAGACCTCCTTCCTCCTGTGCCTTGCAACCCTCACACATGGACTAGGTGACAGATGGCATTGCATTGCACTCTGGGATCAATGCATGTAAGGAGTCCAAAAGGAAGAGATTTTACAAAAAACTAGTCAGCCAACCTATGCCTGACCTCTACAACTGTGTGTGCTTGCAGTGCAAGCTTTGCAAGCCCTTTTTTCTAGCTGAAGTAGCAGGAGGATCATTTTTAGCACCAGAGAAAATTATTCTGGTCTGGAATTTCAAGATGATGTTGACTTTTACCACAAATACACAGAAGATATTAGTTTCAGCATTTCACAATAGCAGTGTCCCAGGAAAACATGTCCTCAGTCAGACTAAAGGGGACCCAAGTTCTAAGTGGAGAAGATATTCCATTGTGTAAGAGGAGAGAAAAATGAGGAAAATTAAGGTATTGTCTTCTGTTGTTATCTGCTGGAGGCCCAGCTGAATTTCTGCAGATGGTAGATAGCATTGCCAGCCTTCACAATCCAGTGCCTTTTCTTCCTATTTGTTTTGTCTCTAGGGAAACATGCAACATTTAGCAATTAGATGTTGATCCAACTATTCAACAAGGTCAAGGAAAGCTTTTGTGTTGTTACAGTTTTTTCCCCCTAATGTAACTAGTTTTAGAGAATGTGCTCATGTGCCTCCTATTGTGGCAGCAGTGGAGGAAAAAGTCTGTGACTGCAAAGTTCACAATTTAAAATGCAGAAAAGGCTCTTACTGGGAACTCAGAGAAATAGGGGATGCAGATGAAGTAGGGGGTTCCCACGGAGTCCAGGCAGCAGAGAGACACGTGGGAGAGATGCTGCTTTTGCTTTATGAATTCTTACTAACTTCACTGGGGTTTTGCAGATAACTTCACAGCTTGGGCCCATCCTCCCAGAGACCCAGGGCTGGCAGTGGTAATAACTTGCAAATTGAGTGCTTAATTATGCCTTTCTCTTGCATGCTATCTTATGTTATGTAGTTCAACTAGTTGTTTTTTTATTCTGCATCATTTTCTTTTGCATCATCTGATGTTCCTCGTATCACTCCATCATTCTTCTTTCCCTTGAGCAGTTGCTGCAAAACTTTTCAGCATAAATACCACAACACTAATAAAAATCCCTCCACCCCCCTGGTGTCAGGAAGGATGCAAGAATTAAATATACGTCCAGCATACTGTAATAAAAATTGATTTGAACTCAGCTGAAAACCAATAAGTAGTAACGATTTGTTGGCTTTCCTACCACTTTGTATGGCAGCAGATGAAGATAGTATCAAACCTCATACTGAAACACCCTGTTAAAAATAACATTCAGAGCAAAAGCAACTGGTAGTGGTGAAAGGTACATCCAGGACCCTGCAGACCCGGGTCTGGGCTGGAGACCCCTGACAGTGCAGAGCAGGGTGTCTGTCAGAGTCATCTTGGTGTAAGGTGATGCAAACTGGTCTGCAGTTATCAGAAACCCCTTGTGAAGGCAGAAGAGGAGGATGAGCTCATGTCTGTTTCCAGCAGGCATGCCCGTGATCCAGGATGCCAAGTGGAGCCACAGGGCACGCGTCAGAAGATTCAGACGTTGTCTTTGGCAGGGGACACCAAAGTCAAGATCCAAAGCCAGGAATCAAATTCTGCTGGGAAGGACAGAGGAAAGATAGGTCAAGCCTTCTGTGGAGCTTGTGTTGTCAGAAGTGTTTCCTCAGACTCAGGAATTTTTCCTCATGTACTCTGTGGGGAGTTTTGCAATCGGATTTTGCTGAGACAAGCTCACATTGGTAGGTCAGGGGTAGACACTTCCAGAGGCCCTGTGCTGATGTTGAGAAACACCAAATCTAAAACTGGTCAAGTCCACATCTAGAGCTGTTTTTGTTTCCTGCAGAGACAAAAAACTCTTCCCTCTATCACACAGTGAGATCCTGGCTGCAGCAGCAGTCTGTTCAGCAGCAGCAGCAGGGCTTGAAGCAGAGGTTGAGATCTGGACCCAGCAGGAGTTCAGAGTGCAAAGCCATGGTATTGCAGAAGATGATAGAAAAGCTGGCAAAACTGTCTTGTTTAGCACTTCAGGCCATGTGGCAAGATGGGCTGGTACTTGTATTTTCCACTTCAGCTCTTGCAGCGCTGTTGCAGAACTTCAGCTGAAACCCCAGCAAGAGTTCAGTGAGAGCCATTGCCTTGCCATTGTCATGCCATTGCCACATGGAGTTAATGCACCTGTAAAGACAACAGCTCTCCTAAATCCCTTGAGGCTCTGTGGAAGTGGCTGTTTAGCTCCACAGCCAAGACCTTGCCTATATGCAAGGAACTAATTCAGACCAAAGGCCTCTCTGCTTTGTCCTTTTGTGAGGCAGGGGTTTTCTCTGTATCTAACACTTAGGCCAAAAAGGCTTTCCCAAGCTTTTTGGTGATGCGATGACTCCATCAAAAGATGAAACCTGATCATGCATCTTCCATCCTACCTCCTCTCCCTCCCTGTGCCAGCTCTGTGTCAAACCCGTGCCCTGCATCCCATGAGAGAGGCTGTTGGTGCAGCAGCTGGGAGTTCTGCTGCAGTGCAGCCTGGACCCCCATCGGAGCGAGGGGAGCAGGGCTGTAAGTACATGCAGGTCAACATGAAACCCCAAAGGTCTGGCAAAAAGAATTGCTATTTTCCCCTTTCCCACATCATTCTTACCTCCTTTGC
Organism: Scytalopus superciliaris; assembly: GCA_013400415.1. Taxonomy (NCBI): domain Eukaryota; kingdom Metazoa; phylum Chordata; class Aves; order Passeriformes; family Rhinocryptidae; genus Scytalopus; species Scytalopus superciliaris. The sequence continues at coordinate 271,334 of VXBX01007006.1, read as the reverse complement.
TTCTGCTACCCCTGCATATGCACAGGCTCCCAACTAAAGGCTTCTTGAAACTATAGGAAAGACTGTCCATGACTCACAAAGGTGATGAATTGAGCCATGTTTGATATATACAGCTCCTGGGCAAAAAGTCAATGGGAGCTGTGTTTATGAAAGCAGGGGCAAGAGCAGAAGTCATACAGGACAAAGGTCTTGAATAAAGCCGTGTTAATTTAGTTTTACAACTGCTTTTTGTCTCCTGTCCACTCCTCTTTCTACAACCCAAGGTTCATAAAAGCCTGATGAGTCTAACAGGAATCTCTATCTTGAAAATGAAGAATCATTATCTTGCCTCTGAGCCTGAATCATCTTATTCTCTGCATGACAGAGCTACGTGACTGGCAAAATGCTTGACTCCTCCCAGTCCAGTGCATTTCGTCTTTATGACAACCTGCTTGCAGGGCAACATCCGTGCCTGTTGTTTGATTTCTGTTGTCCCTGCAGCACTGCTCACGCAGCCTGGGCTCTGGCACTGCATCCTGACATGCTCTTGCTGTGCTGCTGAGCTCTGCTGTGTCTTCTGCATTTTCTCCTTATAGATCACCCTTCCTGGAAGGTTTATATATGGCTTTGTGGTAGCCAGCCTCCCACAGTGCAGAGGGACACAGCCACTGGCCCCTGTGGTGGGAAGGTGGGATGGAAGGGAAGAGCAACAAGTCCACCTGGGCAAGAGTTACAAACAGTCCCCTTTGAAAAAAGGGGCTCACCCTCAGTCCAGTGAGCAAACCCTTTAGTGTGCTGGCCATAACTGCATTAAAGCACCTGCTGGAATTGCTGAGTTATATACTGTGGTTTGAATCCCCTGGTCAGAGCCTTCTTCATTATTTTTATTCCATCCCACCAGGGGTTCCTTGTGGTGGTGGACCAAAGTTCACCATTTTATAAATAAATTGGTACATGCAAATTAGCATTCAGGACCTAAAATTGCCAGTTCTTTCCTAACTTTTACAAAATAGCCAATTTACTTATGAAATCTAAAGAAATATCTGGTTCAGATGATTTGCATGGTTTGTACTAGACAGAGTGCTGCTAAATTAGAAATATCCTTAGCATTTTTCTGACATACAGAATCTTGATTCACTGGAGTAATTAAAAAAAAGAGCCTCTGTGTTAAAGTACATCTGGAGCACCTTCTTTCTAAGGCCAACACAATATAAACTAGTATTTATGGGAATATTCTGCTCGGGTGAAGACCAGAAGAAGGGTTTTATGCCGGCAGTGTTGATCTGCTCAGGAAGTTGAGGAGGCTGCAGTGGCAGTGAAGCTTTCCAGTGGGCTGGTGCCTCTTCAGTGATCAATTGGCAGCTCATCTCGGGCTGGCAGCTGCCTGTCCTGCCTGTCCTGCCTGTCCTGCCTGTCCTGCCTCTGAGTCACTCTGCAGGCCCTCCTTGCCTGCGGATGTTGCCTGGCAGGGAGCAGGGCAGTTCTGCTCCCCAGGAGGGGTGTGATGGCCTGATGCTGAGCTGGCCAGAAGCTGTCTGACAAGTAATTTCTTAGTTAGTGTTAATTATCAAATAAAATTTCGCTGAAATGCACTGGTTCAAGAAGTTTTCTTTAGGTCTGTCCCCGTGGCTCGTCAAGGGCACTGCCTTGCACTGCCTCAGAAGTCTTTTGAGTTTACCTGTCCAGAGTGAAGTGTTTTTCTAGATGGCTTTGGATTTCAGCTCTTTATGTTTTCGAGGGATATAAAACAAAATATAAAGCCAAATTAGTTTTTTTTCACTGGATCAAAATCCATGGTTTTGAATAACAAACACATTTCCTTGGAGTTTTCAGGAAATACCAAAATTACTTGCCTTTTTTTTTTTTTTTTTGTTTTTTTTAAAATGAGAGAAGGTCCAGATAATGAAATTTGCCATGAAAAACAGATAAAAACAGGTATTAAGAATCTCTACGTACTTTAAAAGGAGTAACTGTTTAAAAAAGTTTTTTTTTTTTCATTTTGGGCAGGTCCTGTGCAGAGCTAAGAGTTGGACTCGATGATCCTTGTGGGTCCCTTCCAACTCAGCATATTCTGTGATTCCAAGATTCTTTTTGCATTAATTATCAGTGAAAATAGTCTTGCAAGATCAGGAGCTATTTAAACCTGATAAAATCTGCTATCTCTGAGACATCCTCTCATCTTTTCAGCTTCCCTTCTTAACTTCAGGCAAAAAGGAAAACAGCTAAGTGCTCTTCACACTGTTATTCTCAGTTTTGCCATTTGGGATCAAGCACTTTTGGGGACAGATGTAAGTCAGTTTCTGAGCCTGGAACTTCATAAAAAGGCACATTTTTTAGTGTGGATTCATCTCCTTTAGGCAGCATTTGAGTGGAGCTTGAATGTAAATAGGAAATGTTGATTTGTGGTAGCAGGCAGAGTTGATGTGTTTCAGCCACATTGGAGGGCTCATGACTGGGCTTTTGATTTACAAAATAGTATCAAAGAGGTAAGTTTGAATTGCATGCATTTTGCTCTCTTTCATGGAACTAGGTTTTTGCATCTTCTAAACCACAGTGGAGACACTCTGTTTTTATTAGGCTGTAGTTTTCCCTTCTGAAATGGTTGAGCGTGGCCAAAGCAAAAATCCCAAGCATTTGGGCTGATTCTTGGCTGAGCCTCCTCGCCTTGGCACTCTTTTGGAGCCTGTTGCAGCTTCTGAGGATGATGGAACAGCTCCCACTGGGAGCTGGATCAAGTTTTGAGCTGCTCCTCGCTGCTTGTTTATTTGTCCTATTCTCCGGGCTTGGCAGGTGGCATTTTTGCTCAGTGATTCATTCTCCAGCACATGCATTTATCTGGGGTGACATTTTAATCATGCAAATAAGGATCTCCTTAATGAAGAAAAAAATTAATTTCACAACTGTTGCTACAAACACAGTGACAGTCCTGCTAATGTCATTACATTTATAATACAATCAGTGGCTTTTCCGTAATTGCTATAAACTGGTGCACTTAACAGCGGACTAAAGGTTACACAAAGAGCTCTGTGACTGCTCTTGTTCACTCGCTTTTTTTATCAAGAGTGTTTGGCACTCTTCATATGTCCTTTTGAAGTCTTTTGGTCATCACTGCTTCATTGCTTGTACCGCAGATGGCTTTGCCTTTGTCGGAGGAATAGACAAAATAAGTGGCAAGGAGACAACTCCTCTGTGACCTTTTGTGGCTTCTTGTCTTTCACATCACAGTCTGCAGAGTAAACACAGTGACTCATTCTCTTGCAGTAAATAGCTGCCTTTCCAGGGTTTTGTTATTTGCAGGATTTTTCCGTTATGAAATCTGCACCCAAAGAGCAGCAGGATGTGAGCTGTGAGCAGCCAGTTTCTGCCTCCGGACCACTATGGATCTGGTAGGCAATAGGGAGTGCAAATATGTGGGCAGGATCACACCCTTGTTTTCCTTTCAAACCTTCTTCCGCAACACGCTTCATTTTTAAGTTCTCCCTCAATACAGTGTATCAGTGACGAGCTTAAAAAAGCAGTTATATAGCCAAAAAACAGTCAGAAGGAATGGGCTTCCTGAGGGAGAAGGGTGCTCAAATGCCTTGAAATTAGCAGAAAACAAGTGACTTGTGAAACTGAGGTGTCAGGATGCTTGGCACCATTGTGCAGTGTCAGCCCAGGATGAGGAATAGCTGTTTTTCACCCCATGCCTTCTTTCTCCTCTTTTTCATTTGACATGCTGTCAGTGAGGTACCTAAGGCCCAGGTAAGGACCTTAATGTCCATTGAAGGGGGTTGGGAACAGCGCTCTGATCTCAGGGTGATATGAACCACCCTCATGTTGTGTTACCCCTGTGGAAAGGTGGTTTTGGATTAGGTTTTTATTCTTCTTGTTATCAAGGGAGGATTTAAAAGTGTTGCAAAACATCTCTCGAAATAGAGCTCTTGCTCTTGAGCTCAGGGCGCTTCCCACAGGTGTTTGTGGTTGTTCCTTTAAAGCATTTCATGTGCCAATATTTCATTTTACCCAAATGGAATGAGCTTCCCTGGAGGCAGAAATGAAGGAAAAGCAAAGCTTGGCTGCTGAGAGCAAAGCTCTCAGGAGCAGCAAGTTTGCTGCCAGACTTTGGGGATTTCTCAGGAATAAAAGAGAAGGAGGAGAACAGTAAATGAAGGGAGAAAAAGCACAAAAGTAGGGAAAGGGATGGAGGCATTGACAGGGGAGGTTCAGCTTCTCAGGGGGCAATTTAGAACCTCTTCCAAAGTGACTTTAGACTAGGTTTGCCACCTTAGCTACACGGAATAAGGACATGATATGTTTAAATGACCTATCTAAGATGAAAAAGTCCTGGTGTAGATGGAGTATTGGACTGCATTGAACAGGTAAGATCTGTATCTGCAGCAGCAACAATCACTGTGCATGGTGCAGACCCAGTAGAAGCTCAGGAATTAAAAAAGTTAGTGCTTGCCCATCATGGGCAAAGCATCTCAAATGGCCTCCTATTGTGCCAGGGAAGGTTTAGATTAGACATCAGGAAAAATTTCCTAACTGAAAGGGTAATCAAGACAGTGGAACAAGCTTCCCACGGAAGGGGTAGAATCACCATCCCCTGAAGTGGTCAAAAATGTGCAATTGTGGCACTTGGGGACCTGGTTTAGTGGTAACATGACAGTGCTAGGTTAACGGTCAGACTTGATCCTAAAGGTCTTCCACAATCTTAACAATTCTATGATTCTTCCTCTGGGGACCAGAATGAGTGTCTATGTGCTGCACAGACCCATCAAAAACTGGAACCACATCAATGGGGGGATGGCTGGGAGAAGGACCTTGGCACAGATATTAATTTTCTCTGTCTCCTTCCCCTTAGAACATGTGCAAGCTCAAAGAGACTTTTTTCACGGTGCCTTTCTGTCTTGTAAAAGCTCAGAATCACAGGCTGGGGGATTGGATCACATATACTGAAGTGATGCCTGTGTCTAGAGTATGAAGCCTGCATTATTATTGCTCAGGATATTTCCTTTCCCATATTCACCCCAGGGAACCCTGTGCCTCAGTGGGAGATGACATCCCCCCTGTGTGACAAGATAGTTTGCTGCCTTTGTATCAACTTCCAAGAGCCTGGAACATGCTGTTGCAATGAAAGATCCTTTGAAGTGTTACTTCACCTTTCTGGCTCTTCATTCAGAGGTGAGTATTGCATGTATTTTTATTAGATGATAACCACTCAGTGTGACATGTCTTTTTATCTGTCACTGGAGCCTGTCTTCAACCAGAGATGTAAAATGGAGTACCAGAACAAGGGTTTGCAACATTCTTCTTCAGTCAGCCCTTGCAGCCCCCATGGCTTCCTGTCTCATAGTGCTCAAACCCTGGTGTTAAAATCCATGGATCTCCCCTTTGGGAGACCAAGATGAAAATAAAAAGAGAGGATAAATGCTATGGTTTGTGCAACAATTTTTGTTTGCCTCTGGTTTTCCAGTCTTTCAGGGTTAACCTTTAAAATTTTTTTTCCTGCAGGGGCTAAATCTTGCAGCTCATTTTTGCAGCTGTACCTGACATTTGTCCAGAACTGCATGACCTCAGGACCAGGAACAAGTAGCAGTGAAATCACATTATGAGAACTGGCCACTTTCTCTTTACCAGTCCAACAAAGGAATAAAATATATCCTGGTTGTCCCAGTTAAATCTTCCTTCTTTCAGGCAAAACCGAAATGGTATCTTCCTTTATGCTCCCGTGCTGGTGCCATGGCCACAGCCTGGTCTGTAGGTTGCCCTTGCCCACCGTGTGTGGCGCAGTGTCCGTGCCCAGCGCTCACAGAATACCAAGTTTTGGCGAAGAATTAATTCTCTGCAGTGCAAGATGTTGGACACCATGTGCTGCTGGCGCGCCAAGGCTGGCCGGCATGTGCCCTGGCAGCCCACTGCTGCCTGTCTGTGTCCCCTCCTGTTGGCCAGGGGCTTTTCCCAAGCCCTTTGGTCTTCTCTAGAAACTTTGAAGATTTCTCCCCTGCAGCTGTGGAATGGGACATTTTCTCTGCTGGGGTTCGCTGGCTCTTTCACTGATCCATTTCTGGGATAGGAGAGGGATCCTGGACCCAGATGTCTCCTTTATACTTCTCATCACACATTTGTATTTCCTGGGAAATGAGGCATTTTTGTGCACTTGAAATCTGGGACTAGTGAGAAGAAGTGTGGATGCTGCTGAATGGCCCCAGGGTGATGTGCTCTGGCGATCCCTGACGGCCTGTGCTTCTGTCACTTGGCTAATTTCAGTGCTGTGCTTCTCCTCCTACAGGGATGTGATGGCTTGTTTTAGACCGTGGGAGTTACAGGGAATGAGTTGCCAACCTGTGAATTGATTTTTGGGGACCTTTGGAGCTGGCGTGTAGCAAACATAGCTGCATAGTGTGCAGCCCTTTCAACCTCTGGTGAGGGGCAGGGGTCTGCATTCAAAGGGTGTCCTGTGCTTGCAGATCCCATGACCTCCTTTGAAGGCTTGATGGGAAGTGAAAAGTTTTAGGTTTTCACTGTGCTTTATCCAGACAAAACTTCCAGGGATGTTAATAGGAATCTGCCTCACCAAGGGAGGTGTACTGCTGAATACAGAACAGGTTTGACACAGTAAGTTTATATGAGACTTGAATTAAAATCTTATGAGAACATATTTTTGATTGATTGGTCATAGTTTTCTGATAATCATTTTTCAGATGTCTAATAAATTTTCAATTATTTAATAATCCTTCAGTCTAACAGTAGAAACATGACCAATGTCTGTCACGCACAGCCCATTCTGCCTTTACATCAGGAGGAAAACAGGATTTCAGAAGAAAACTGTTTCTGAGCCTTTACTTGCAGTTGTCTGGCTGAAAATAAATACCCTTCCACAAGGCACATCGAAAGGTCATAGAAAAAAATATTATGGCCAAGACTTGAGCTGATGCCCCCTAGTCCAAGAACCCCAAATCCTGTGAGCCCTTGTGGACTCCTCATGGGCAGGGCAGTGCCAGCTGTATGTGCCACAAGCAGAGGTATAGGATGCATCTCACAGAGTCAGCAAAGGACAGTTTTGCCTCAGAAACCACAAGCAGCGTGTAGCAGTCATGCTAATGGCTGCTGCCACCTCCTCTCCCCCTTCCCTCCCCCTGCTCCCTCCTCCTGCAAGGACATGAAAACTCTTAGTTGGGGCGTCACCTACTGAGGATGAAAGTGACATTTCTGAGACACATCACGCGGGGGAAGCTGAGATGTTTTGATCCGTCTTAGGAAGGGCTGATGGCAATTTAAAGAAGATGTTTTCCTGCGTGCTGAGATGTCATAGTGCCGGGCTGATGGACAGAAAAACTGCTGGTGGAAAAGAAGGCTTGTACAGGAGTTCTGCAAGAGAGGCTGTGGAGGCAGGATCTGATCTTTAATTAACTCAGCCATTAGGAGAACCACTTTAAAAAATAGCACATAAAAGAAATATTAAATATTGATCTGAAACCCCATAGATATTCAGTCCATTGCGGTTCATTCTGATGAGCTTTAAAACCAGATATTTATTGTTAAATATTTTAATATTTTAATACTAACCGTTTATGTAATTCAATGTAGTTCACACAGTTAAAATATATTAAAAATTATATGTATTTTCTCTTGAGAGATGATCCCATGCTGTATAAAGTAAAAGAGAGAATACTGATGCCTGGGCCAGCAGCTGGTTAGACCTCTTCCTGGTCTTTCTTCCCTCCTCCAGTTTTTCTTTGTGAGCTGGGAATCCAGCAAGTGTGAGCTTTACACGGTGTTTGAAATTCAGAAATTCAGAATAGGCCTTGGTATCCCGAGTGTGCAGTGCTGTTGTGCACGCTGCCCCACGCACCTTAATGCTTCACAGCTCATTTTGTTTAATTCAGAAGTAGTTACGCGAGACTGCAGTAGCAAAGAGTCAACACTAGATAGCATTTTACGTTTGTTTTGAGGGAGAAAAGCCTTTTGTCCTCGTATTTACATAGGTTCTGAAAAAATTCCAAGCACATATTTTAAGTATGATTAATTGACAATGTTTTCTGGTGTTCTGTGCAATGCTTCCTATAAATTCAAAACAACAGGCAACAGAAGTTCTTTCTTTTTTTGGCATTGTTTACTTGACATCACTGTATCAGTATAGAATTTATCTGCATTTCTAAGGTGCCTAATTCTATTTTGCCTCTAGGTGCAGAGGTAAGAGGCTTTTATTTGATCTTCTCATAGGCCATGCTCCTGATCCTATTAACATCAATGTGAAATCTCCACCAGGCTGGGATCCAGCCTGTTGTATGTTTGTAAGTACAGTGCAGGGAAATAATATCACAGGCAGCTACGTGAGCAGTGAAGGAATATTACTTGTGGTCTATAGAACAACAAAAAAATCTATGGATGGGATCTGGCTCGAATTGAGACACACATCCCTGTGTGAGGTTATTGATATGTCTAGGAGGAAAATGCCTAGTTGCCACTGTGATGATGGGACCACCCAATGTCCACATGTAGGCAACTATTGCCCTCCAATATATTCCAGAATATTTGAGACATCCACATATGACCTATGTGAGAGTTTCTGGAGTGTCAGCTGAAGCCCAGATGGGACACCCTACAGCATTTCAGAGTACGTGAGATTCCTGCAGTTGGGCAATTGGGTCAGACTGCTGATGTCCGCTGATAGTGGTAGGAACTAGACACCTCACTTGCCTTAACACCTGCATAATCATTCTTTGACTTAGATCTCTTAATCTTCAAGATGAATCTCATCCTTCTTGCAGGATTCTGTCACCTAAACCTGGACATTCAGTGACATTTGAGGGGCCCTAAGGTATCTTGCCCAGCCTCTAGATGCTAACCCAGAAACTTGTAGGACTCCTACAGGGTTCAATGAAAAAACTCTAGGATACCCTGGGGTCTGTCAAAGGGATCTTTGGCTGCCTCCTACTCTGCACATCTGAGCAGATGCCTTCAGCCTCCACTGAAACTCATTGTTGCCACAACTGCAGCACTGGATTTGGGCAGTGCCTTGGTTGAAGTGCCCACCCCAACATAAGCAGGAGCAGAATATGACCCTGTTTGGCCATATTCTACAGAAGAACTCCCATTATGGGGTTCTTGATGTAAGGTAGAGTAGCAGTAGGCAGTGAACAGATCCTGAAAGATCCCAGAGGCTGCTGCAATTGGCAGGCTCCCACATTGAGAAGGTGGTGGTGGAGCCCAGCTCTGGCAGGAGGTGTGCTGTGGGTCCCCAGAGCTCTCCTGTGACTGGAACATCCAGAAACATCACTGCATAATTCTTCTTAAAACATGCTGATCACACAAGAACTTGAGGTGGCTGTACCGCAGTGTCTTGTGATAATTACTTGGCATTACTTTAGCATATGAAATTGGTTTTGGAGGCAATGGCATGAAGTTGTGTCAGGGAGGTTTAGGTTGGATATTAGAAGAAAGCTCTTCACCCAGGGGGTGGTTGGCCACTGAACAGGCTCCCCAGGGCAGTGGTCACAGCACAAAGCCTGACAGAGCTCAGAAAGTGTTTGGACAACACTCTCAGGCACATGGTGGGATTTTTGGGGCTGTCCAGTACAGGGCCAAGAGCTGGACTCGATGATCCTTGTGGATCCCTTCCAACTCAGCATATTCTATGATTCTATGATTCTGTGCTCTTTTTATGCAGATCTTGTTGTGAAGCTGAGCAGGAGCTCAGAGCTTTGAGATTTCACTTTCTTTAAAACATGGAATTTCAAATTCCTTTGGTGAGGGTTTGTAGCAAGACTCATTTCTCACTGTCATTGCTGCCCTGAGACCTCATTTTTTAGCATTAGTGTTGATGCTGACATGTAGCCTATCTTAGGTGTTTGGGGTCCTTTAGCACTGCTCAGAAAGCATTCCTTATGCTCACACCTCTACACAGGGAAGCAAGTGGGTTGGAAACAGGAGTAATTTGAGGATCAGCTGAACCTGGAGGAACAACTACCTCCTCACTAGCCTGTTGGGACATTATGAACCCACCCAGAAATAAATCCAAATTTTTCTGAGTGCTGATCATTACTGTTGTGCCAGAAGAGACTAGTGCAGGTATCCAGCTGTGCAACAGCTGCATGAAAAACTCGGTGTCAGCCCTGGGGAATGCTGGCATTTCCACCTTCACTTCAGCACAGTAAGAATCGAAATAACAGCAATTTAGGTGGAAAAAGAAATGTAAATAGCAACAACAATAACAGCAAACCCAGGGAAAAAAGCCTCAAGGTCAAGTTGAAAGTGCTCACAGGATTCTTTTTGCTCTTCCTGGGATCTGAGTATCCTGATGCTTATCCCAATCCAGGCAAGGGGACAGTAGCATCCTGTGTTGCAGAGCTACTGCTGGGAATGGAAATCCTGATTTCTGATACAGTGCTTTACTCACTTGGCCCTGAGCTTTTCTTAAAGGATTGATCTGTGAATGCACAGATGTGCCTGTGGAGGTCTTAACTCTGTGCTTCTCCTTCAAGCTCTCCTCTCCAAGGAAGTTAAAAACATGTTGGAGAACTGAGGGATTCCTTGCAACTGTATGTTCAGATTAATTGCAACTGTGCATTGCTACCAGGGATTCTTTAAAAGAAGAGAAAACCACATGAATTTGAACAACTTCTTGAATTCTGATATATTCTGTGAGTTTGCTGGAGAAACAGAGCACTTGGTTAAGCAGTGCTGTTTGCACAGCAAAGGCTGTTATCTTCCCTGGGAGCCCCCAAATGCAGCATCTTGAAGAAAATATGTTCTTATTTTGGACAAAGAATATGTCCGTCTTTCCAAGCAAAATTCCACAGAGTTTGATGCCATGGCTGAAAGCAACCTGCAGTGAAAATCGATTCCTCACTGCTAAGTCAAGATAAGGTACTTTTAAACCAAAAGTCAGATAGCCCCAAGCTGAGGGTTGCAGTGATCTAAGAAGATCCATTAAAAACTGTGCCTGCAGAAGCTTTGCCTGTAGCTTTCCACTCCCAGCAAGGAAATGTTCACACATGTCATCTGGTCTGTGCAGATAGAATCTCGGTATGATAATAAGGGTAGGACACAATACATTATTCTGGAAACTGACTACTTCACGATTCTTAAATGTGCTTGTAATAGTAGCAAAGGCAAAGCCACAGACTGCATTCGTGGCCCTCAATCCAGCATCCATTCAGCTTTGTGATTACAGTGTCAGGGTTTCCACTTAATAATTTTCCCTGCTGTTTTTATGTGAGCTACATCTGAAGTTGTCACACTTGGCTGAGGAAACCAACTCACCTGCCACTTGTATGAGCTGCAATTTGTGTGATACACTGCAAAATGCCACAGTGGCTCCTTTCTGAGGATGCCACAACCCATTAGGTGTACAGGTGGCTTCCCCTCTCCGTCACCACAGGTGAGGTGGTGGAGTCGCTTGCCCATTCAGGATGGGAAAGAAAGAGGTTTCACCAGTGTGTTTGCATCACATTGCACACAACTGGAGCACCAGGGTAGTCTTTTGGGAACAGGGCTTGGTGACTCAGCATTCTCTTCCTCTCCACGTTTGTGTCACTCCAGGTCCCTTGCCTGGGCACTGAACCTTTAAAAATCTCCTGTAATTTTATAGATAATAAATAAACTCAAGCATTTTACATCCCTAAGTGATAAACTGTGAGAAATGTGAAGGTAACTGTCTGTGTCCTGGCTATCATTGCTGTGCTGTAATTCTACCTAGGAGTGCAAATGAACCCTTAAAAGTGAATTCCAGCTTTTACAGAGTCAGGTGTCTTCGCTGCAACAGCCACATTTTAAGGCACTGCTCCCTGAAGTGTTGCCTTGAATTTAATACCCATGGACATTTAACCCCTGAAGATATTTCTAACCCTGAGGATATTTCCACCCCACTTTAAAGGTGCTTTGGTTTTCACAAGGCTTATGGTATTACAAAAAAAAAAAAAAAAAAAAGTCTATTGTTTTTCTTCTTCTTTGTTTCATGTTTAAGAAAATGAAGAAAAAATGAAACAGGACAAGGAAACAGCCACTCAGGCTGGACTGGAATACCTCAAGCCCTGTGGGGGCTGCAGGAGTGGCATATCTGGAACTCAAAGGAGCCTGTGGGACACCATCCCCATCAACCAGCAATGCTGTGGTTTATCTTTTAAAGTTTGTGCCTAAGGAAAAAAAAAATGTTTGAGACAACTTTCTGTATAAAAATGTACCTTTTTCTCAATAAAGTTCCCCAAATCTGAAATTTCAAGCAATTTTTCCATCTTGTAAGACATCTTACGTCCTTCTTAAATAGCAGATGAAAACATTAGGGAAGGTGGAAAAAAAAATCACCATTTTTCTTGGTTAAATGAAAATGTGCAATCAAAAATATGTAAATAAGGAAGAAGTGCAAATGGGAAGTTACTTTGGCTCACAGTTCTATTGCATTTTTTCAAGATTTATTTGCTGCAATTAATCTTTACATGCTGCTGCTGACTTGCCTGTTCCTTCTGCCCCCACCAAGAGTTTCCCCCACAGGCATGGGTTTAATAGATTTAAACTAAAGTAAGGAGTTTCCTCAGTGGCTTAAGATAAGCAAAACCCAGAGCGCTACAGAAAGCTTAAAGAAGGTGGGAACCTCGTGTTGAACTGTAGGGGGTAATGTTGCTACACATACTCTGCCTGCCAGCTGCAAAAGCTAGATAAAGCTATCGACTGTTTGTGTTATTATGTGACACGCTGGATCTGCACAGAAAGAATAAAAACATGTGATTACTCGTAGAGACCTCCTTCCTCTGTCCTCACCCTCGCTCGATTGCAAGGGCACCTTAGCTCTTCAGTTCTTCTGGTATCACAATGTCATATTGTGCCTGATGGTCTTTGTCCAGAATTGTACGTGTCTTTACAGTCTAGGGTCATGCTTTGCCTTCTGTCTCTATTTGATCCTTGTGGTCGGCCTTGCTTGGTGTCAAAACACCCATCAGTGCAATGTTGGCACCAGCTGGAGAGACCTGGGCGAGCAGGGGAAAGCAATCTGTAGGCTTGGTGAACTGATGAGATGGTAGTACCCACCTCCTGATGAACATCATCATTCCAGCTGCTCATGGTGTAATGTAATTTGCTCTACACACAAGAAGCAAAGATGCTTTTTTTTCCCTCCTGAAGACACTTGTCATGGTTTAACCCCAGCTGGCAACTGGGCTTGTTCACACTCTCCCCCTGCTCTTGTCCCCCAGTGGGGAGGAGAATCAGAAGAAAACCAAACTTGTGGGTTAAGATAAAAGCAGTTTAATCACTGAAACTAAATAAAATATAATAATGCTACTAATTATACTAATAACAGCAATAATAATAATAACAACGTAGTAATGGAAAGTAGAGATAGAGAGGAATAAATCCCAAGACAAACAAGAGATGCACAACACAATTGCTCACCTCCTGCTGACTGGTGCCCATCCTTTCCCTGAGCAATGATCCTAGCCAACTTCCCCCAGTATGAGTATGGAATATCCCCCTGGCCAGTTGGGGTCAGCTGCCCTGGACATTCTCCCTCTCAGATCCTTGTGCACCTGCTCTCTGGCAGAGTATGGGAAACTGAAGTCCTCGACTTAGGGTAAGCACTACTTAGCAACAGCTAAAACATCACTGTGTTACCAAGATTATTCTCCCACTAAATTAAAAACACAGAACTGTAACAGCTACTAAGGAGAAAATTAACTCTATTCATGCTGAAACCAGGACAATCTCTGGGCTGAGGTTGTAGGTGCAGTGTTTGCTGCTTTGCATCCCTTACAGCCACCTGAGACAGGTCTCTGGCACAGCTGCTGTGGCTGGTGAGCCAGTGCCTCTGTGGGATTGTTTAATGGGATAAAAGCTGGTTTGCTGGAGGGGCAACACTGCTCCTCTGTGCCTTCAGGCATCCCAGAGGGAGTTGTCTGACACACCTGACAGGCTACATCACAGCCTGAGGTGACCACTGGGTATTTAGCAAGCACAGGCACCTTTCCATGCAGCCACAGGTCACTGTGTGCATGAGGTTTTGAGCAGAGTTATGGTTTGTTCCCTTGAGAATTACAAGGGCTGCTGCAGCCTGTAATTGAGTTCTGTTTGCCCTAACCTGTGTGCTGTGAGGGCTGTGAGATCAGTCATGGACAGTGTCCTTCCCCCTACAGCCAGAGCTGAGTGCACTCAACATTCCCCAGTCCCATATGGAGACCATGTAGAGCGAGTGCAGCTTTTCCTCATGTCAATACGAATATATTCTATGCATACCATGAACTAAGGCTGTACCACTGTTGGGTCCTTGCCAGTTCTGTGCATGATGAATTCCTCTACTTGTGATTATTCCAGAGTGATACCAGCCAGAGAACACTGAGGATTGCTAATTCCAGATACAAATGCTGGAGATGAGCAGCATTGATGGAGTCCTGTATCCTGCACATGTCAGGGCAGAGGTGAGAACAGCAGCAGGCTTACTGTGCATTTCAGCTCTGAATAGAGGCTGTATCAATCTCCCAAAATCTGAAGCAACTCAGAACCTATTTTTTAGGGATTTTCAGGAAGCACCTTCCTTTAAAAGTGCCTGCATGGAAAGAAATCTTTTAATTCGTGCTAGTTTTTCCCTCTTACTATGTGGTATGGACTCCTGAGTAATGGGGGACAAGCTGAAGACTTTCTTGCAAGTTTTCCACCACTTTGCAGGCCAGATATTTTCCCTCGTGGCATTGTTGAGGGGAGGAAAGCCCTGGCTGCTGCAGGCTCTCAGGTCACAATCTAGTGGGAAATGGGTCTTGCTGTCCCCCATATCAGGCTCTGAATTCTCTAATGAGTAAGAGGAGGCAAAATCCTAATGCCCTCATTCAGGAGCAGATTGTGTTTTCTTTACGTGGGCATAGATGACTTCACCAGAGAGGTTGATGTTTCTTCCTTACACATTTCATGCCCCTGCATGTGCATGCCATCCCATCCACACAATAATCCTTTTCTTCACTTGCTTAGCCATTGAAAAAAGTCTTAGGCAGGAGGTACCACAGGGATGAAGCCTCTCTAACCACCACAACAGACTTTTTGTGAGAGCTTCTCATCTCCAGCAGCCTTCCCAAAGGATCTGCAAGGAATGCAAGGAACCTTGGCAAGAGCTGGGTTTTCACTGCTTTTTTTAACTCAGCATCTGCCACACTGAGGCTTTTAGGTCTGATCACAGTACAGCTAATGCAGGAAAAATAAAGCTGCTCCCAAGACAGACTGACTGACAGACTTGTCACGATGATAGTACACATATTTGAAATATTATGGCTGCGTTCTTGAAAACCATAGCTCGGGTAAGCTGTTTCCTTGAGAGCATGTGGCAAAAATAACACCTGCTTTGCAAATAGTGGATTTGACAGCTGTGAAGATATATGCAGGCATCTCCAAAAGCTCTACACATTTTTGCTTTGTACACCAAATAATAATAGGATTTGTGATGGAAAAAAGGCAGGATGAGACGTGAATTCCCGGGTACAAGGGGAAGGCTGTGGTGGGGGGTTATGGCTCAGTGGAACTAATATAAAAACCATCAGCCATGCCTCTCATTTGAGGGTACAGCTCTCATTTCTCATGTTGTGCACAGGTCCAGTCACCCATTACCTCTGCTGCTTTCTGGGGCTGCTTGGCAAGACACAAAATAATGTACAAAAATGCAGCACTGGTTCTTTCAGCCTGAAGTGTTTCATCTTCTTCTGGGGGGACGTTTTTGCTGAATCTTAACAACAGGCTGCAGAGAGAATCCTGCCTGGATTCCTGGTGAGCCTCATTTGCCACTGAGCCACCTTGCACAGCTCCTGCAGCACCAAGTGCTGGCATTGCTTTGTGGGCAGTGGCTGTAAAATACAGCTCCTTTAAAAGAGTGACAAAAGTGGCAGAGTTGCTTTAGTAGGGTCAGCTATGGCTGGGAAGTCAAGATATTATTCTCCCATTGCTTTCTAGAGAGGAGGCACAGATGGGTCTTTGTTTCAGAGTAATTAAAGGATAGAAGAAGACAATTTCTGAACAGGACTATACATGGTTATCACATTGACTGCAGGAAATGCTGGCAATGCTTCTTATTCCTCAGAAAACCACCAAGGTATGAACTCTTCCTTAATTAGTTTGCCTTGGTGGCTAATCACCTTTCGAAAAGAAAAGAAAAGAAAAGAAAAGAAAAGAAAAGAAAAGAAAAGAAAAGAAAAGAAAAGAAAAGAAAAGAAAAGAAAAGAAAAGAAAAGAAAAGAAAAGAAAAGAAAAGATGTTCTGTAGTTCATTGGTAATTCTCTCTCTGTAACTTTTAGCCACTAGTTCTGGTTTCACATCTCCTTTTTTCTAAGGAATTCTTCACTTTAAAGATCTGTGATGTAAATGATTTTTGATCTCCTTTTTTAATGAAGTCAAGCAAATGGAGCTTCTCAATTATTGTAATTGTTAGGTGACTTTTTTCACTTCTCAAATCTTTCTGTGGTTTCTTATTAAAACCTCTCCCATGACTAAAGATCTGTTTTAAGATGTTGCCAGTTAGAACTGCATTCAGTATTTTAGTTTCCCCACATAATCTCACCAAAGGTACACAAAAACGGTAAAAATTACCTCTCTGGTCTCATATTCTTCCATTCTTTTGAGAGTATTTTTTTTCCACATTCTTTAAGAAAAGAACTGACACACAGAAGAGAAAATAAAAAGGAAGAGTTGTAGCAAACACCCGGGTAAAAGCAGGGAGCCAGAGCCTACTTATCAAACACTGCTCTTCTCCTTTTGCAGAAGAATCCTCCATGCCACTCCACTTACAAAGCTGGCTGTAGTTGCCAAGGAACAATGCTCTGACCCAGCCCCTGACTTGCTCCCAACACCACAGGTGAAAACAAGGCAGTGATGTCTTTGACATACAATACTTACAGCTGTGGTTCAGAAATGCTGCATCTCCCCTGGGAAAATGTGTAGCTCTCCATGCTGGGATGGAGCTCAGCCAGCCCAAATCTCAGAGCCACCCAGAAAGACGCTGTGCTCATTTCTTCTGCCCCATCTCATCCTCTACCTCTGTGCTGCTGCAATGGCCACATTCCCACCTGCAAACCTCCAATGTTCTCCAAAGGGCAGAAAAAACCATCGTGTTTCATTTCCCTGTTGCATTTCAATTCCTCAACTTCCTCAAAGCTGACACATAAACTGTACCCAGTCTCCATGATGCCCACAGAGAGGTGGTCACATCAGAGGGGGGGTTTCCTTGAGGATTTCTACTTGGCATGGACAAAACAGAATTGGGATGGAGACTGGCAGGACTTTCAGTGGCCATAAAGGTGTTTTTGCTGTGAGCAGCAAGGTGTGAAAGAAAGCAAAGATGGCATTTGTGGTTGACCAGGCTGAGGATGAGCTTGAAGCAGACCCTAAACAGGAGATCTTGAAGAATGGTTTTCTAGTAGCAATATGTTTTTAAAGGACTCAGTTTCTCCGAGATGACATTCAAGCACAATTGACTGCTGTGAACAGCTTCTTCTCAAGCATGCTTGGGAGATAAGCAAACAGCTTTGCTGCTATGCTAGTTCTGGCCATCGTTCTTCATCCCCACCTGCCTAGTAGATAAAGCACCAGTGTCCATGTAGATTTAAAATGACAGTAAATAATGCTCATGGAGTATGTTTTTATTTCAAGGCGAACAGGAAAATTTATTCTTTTTGTCAGTTCTTGTGGCAGACCTCTGCAGTGTTTAGGTAGCTTTGACATACAAGCTTGACTGTTACAAACAGGGCAGCAAGAAGCATGTTCAGAGCTGTTGTTTTGGTTGAGAGCAGTACAGAACTGCTCCATTGGCAGCTCCTGTAATTTTGCTGCAGTAGCAACATGCCAGCTAAAACCAAAAGGAAGCTGAAGCTGCTTGGATTTGACTTGGAGAGTCACTTCTCCAAGCTGAATCTTCCTGGAGAGACTTTCACGGAAATTATTGCTAAGATATATCTGTGTAGAGCCCTCTGACTCTCATTTATTTTAAGCAATAGCAAAATAAACTGTTATTCATTTTAATTAAAGAATTACATTTCCAAGGAAAGTTTTGTCCCTACATGCCAAACTTGATCTAGACCAATCTAGATCTGAGCTAGCAAGTGTCCCTCTGAAATGAGTGGGATGAACCTCCATGGGCATCTTTAAACATCCATAAAAGCCAGTGTGATGTGGGTTACCTGTCCAGACAGCAGATGGAGACAAGAAACTGCTGAGCTGCCACACTGTGGGCTGCAACAGCAGCTGAACTGACCCTGGACTCTTTCATACCAACCTGGTTCAATGTCCAATGCTTTGTTTTAGGAAGGTTTTGCGCTTTAGAGCAAGGAAACACCTCCAGGTTTAGCAGAGAAGTCTCAGGCTGGGGCCAAGGCAGATCCTGTGCTTCCTCTGGATCCATAGACATGGCTTTGGTGCTGCTGGTCTGAAGTGAGGGACCTAAAAGGTCCCCACAGTCCTAAAAGTAGTCAGGAGCACATCTAGCCTGCAAATTCCAGTCCATCAGTGATGGCCAACATATTTGACAGCACCCAACCACCAGCTCAGGTGCTCTACACATCAAATAAGTAGATTAAATGAAGCAGCTATTTTAAATAAACCTTCCCAGTGTTACCTGCTCTCCTCCCAGTGGGGCTGTTCATCCCAGGACACACAGGTGGGGTAGGCAGATGACTGGACTAGCTAGTTGGTGTCACATTGAATCTTCAATGGTATTGCCACAACTCCATCAAGGCTGGAAGGAGGTGGGTGTTGCTTTCCTGACTCCTTTTGGGGCAAAGGAGCAGGTTGGTGTGCAGTGAGGATGTGTTTTGATGAACTAATCTTGCGGCTTTGTCTGATGAAGCTACCTTGTAACAAGATGAACTACTGATTAGATTTTGTGGGGAGCCAGAAAGAGTGTGATTTGCAGGGTGTGTTTTAAAACCACTGCACAGGAATCCTGATATTGTTTTAAACCCTTAATTCTCTACTCTTTCCCTTGAAAACACATCCTAACAGCTGCACAGTGAATTGTTCAACAGACCAACACTTAATTTTTATGTAGTGATGATAGAAAAGTAGCGCTGGGTTGTTTTTCCAGTTACATTATGCAGGAGAAAACAGCACCAGTGCAGCATGTGCAGAGGTCTGTGGGCACGCTCTACCTGTCAGGCAGAGTCATGTCCCTGTGGATCTCATCTGACAGGTAGTGTATCGCAGCAGCACCAGGAAAAAGAATGACAAAACAGCCAAAGTGTGCAGAAGTGAGGGATGCAGCCATTCAGCAGCTCTCTGCCAGGGTGCTGAGGGCACGGGAGGATGGACCTCAGGGAATATGGGAGCAGAGACCAGCTGCAGCACCACAGTCTGGTGCAGAAGACAGTAAGTCAGTAGCTCTTCTCCACCAGCAGCTGGGACAGTGCAGTGGAGACAGGGCCAAGCGGCGCTTTGCTGTCCCAGCCCCACACCATCCTCTGCTGCTTCCCCTGCCTATAGCAAGAGGAGCATAGCTGGGTAGCACTTCTCCAGCACACTCCATCCCTTACAGCTTTGGCTGCATCCCAGCAGAACAGACATCCCACCACCTGCATAAGAATGAGGGCTGGACTGAGACATGAGGTATGCCCTTCCACCAGATGACGGATGGTGACTGTCTCTGCCTCCATCGATAGCAGCCCCCAGCAGCTGTTGGGCACACACTGTTTTGTAAATCTGATCGTGTTTACACTAGCAGTGTTTGATGAGACTCATCAGGTTGCAATGCAAATATTTCTGCATCGGCTGCTCCCAGAGGAGGGATGCGGTGGAGAGGCCACAAGTACCCAGCAAGCACAAGCTGCAAACAAATTTTGGTTCACACAAATGCTCCACAAAGGAGCCAGAAAACATAAGTGTGCCAGGAATTAGACAAAGATGCTTGAAGCCTTTGGCAAGAAACTACTGCAACCATAATATCTTGGAAATTAGAATAAATATACAGGTTTCACTAGGAAGTGTTTCTGTGGGTTCCTTAAAAAAAGTAGCACCTCACTTAGGAGAGGGAACCAACCAGCTGGCATGGGATTTGGTCTGAGATCCTTCCCCAGTTGCTTGTTGTTTGTGAAGCAAAGAGCTTGTGTTACCTGTTGCATAGGCACAGTTGTCCAGCTGTGACTAAAATGTACTGTAGTTGTTGCACCTCTTCTCTGAGTGTGACAGTGAAGGGGAACAGCCCTCTCTGGTGTCCCCAGGGCTGACCAGAAAGTGCCAGCTGAGGGTGCAGAGGGGCAGAGCATTGGCTGTGCCCCCCACCTTGGCCCACACCTCTAGCAAGTTTCAGCAGAGTCCCTTCTTCAGCACATTGCTGGCACAAAAGCAAGATGAACTTTCAGAGAGCAAATATCACCCTGACCATCACGAGAAACAGAGGGAAACTCCAAGCCCATTTTATAAAATTTTGAATTTGCACTTTGTTTAAAGCTTTGTTTGGTGCACAGTAACAACATAAGTTTTTTCCAAGTGGCAAAGCCCCACCCAGTGTTTGAAGCCTAATGGATGTATTTCAGATGTAGACACTTCTCCCCTGAGACCAGACCAAATCCTCCTAAGTCACGTGATAAATCCAGGCAGTTGATAATGTCCAGGAAGTTGAAAAGACCCATATGAGGAAATCCTGAGGCTACTGTGCACCATCCATGGCAACTGTACTGTGTGAGAGTAGTAAATCACATCAAAGTATCTCCCTGAGCTGAACCCCAAACATTTTTGGGAAAAGAAGAAAATAGTAAGTCAAAGCTTATCTTTCCTATATTCCAGTCAGAGGCGAGATGAATGCCCACCAACCATAGTGTAGGTCTGGGTCTCCCTCTAGTGATGAACCTTCCAACAGCAATGGAAAATCAAGGTCCAGCTTCATGCTTCCATCCTGTGTCTCCACCCATGACCTCATAGCAGTGGTGGCACAGGAAGGTTCAAAACCTTCACCCAGCACAGCCAAGGTCTCCTCACAAAAGTGCTTCTCGACATCTTTCCACTCCACACCAGTGTGCACAGTTCCCAGTGCCTGACTCATGGGGTAGCTCTCATCAACAAGGCTCCTCTCAGTGCATTTTGGTCTCAGCCCAGCCACGCTAATATCTCATATTCAGGTCACTGCATCATGCAGAAGCAGGAGACACGGGCTTCTGCCTTTCATCACCAGAGAGATGTCATGAAGGAAACCCATCGTTGCAGCCCCCCAGTCACCTTGGGGAAAGGCAGAGATAACCATGACACACAGACATACCCACACCAGCAGTGTGTGTGCTCTCTGGGAGCTCCCACCTCTGATGATGAGTGCAGGAGAAACTGAAGGTCTTAAAGCAGCTGCTCTGTAGTCACTTGAGGCAAGAGCCTATTTATTTAGTAGCACTGGGTCCTGGAGCTCAGAGTACCCACAATCTCTGGTGCTGGGTTGTAAAGTAACTCACTGAATATTTACGTCTGTGAAGTCCTATGGATGTACATGAAGATTTTGGGCCATGTGTTGCAGGCCAATTTCATTGGTAACCATGAGCTGGATGTGCAAGGACTCCATGGCTCTGGTGACATCGACCCTAAAGCCTCCTGAATTTCACGGCAAGGTCTTTCAGCCTTGTCACTTTTCAGTGACATTGTCTCTTGTAGAGCTTCTCATTTTCTATTCAGAGCTTTGTTGCAGGACGTGATTGAAATTAGGAAGTTTGTGAAAGTCATGCTCTTGAGAGGAGCAAGCAAGGGGAAAATGCCCTGAGCAATGTGTCAACATGATCTGGAGAGCCAGTTGGGAAAAAGGAATGAATAATGTTTAATTATCTGAGACGCATTTTCAGCCTTTTTTTTTTCCTTTTCTGTATATATCTTTTAATTTTTAATGCTTTTGCCTAAAGAGTTTCCTAGTAGAAAAGTATCAGTAAAGTTGGTAGAAATAATTGGATGCCCACATTGAAATGAAAGCTGAAGTAGATATGTTCTTGTACCACCTTCAAGCCAGGAATGTGAAAAATAATGTGAAATTAAAGAGACTGTATTATTTGGAAAATTTGGAAAATAAATAATGAATTTTTTTGTGGACTAGACCTGCTGTTCTCCTGCCACATTAACTGATTTACCATCACAATAACACTGATTTTTTTCTTGTTGACTTTCTTGCAGTCAGACTGCCAAATTAGAGATCATTTGAAAGTTACCAGTTCTGTAATTCTCCTTTACGTATTGAGATTTTAAATGCTCAAACTTTAAGCATAGTTCTAAATAGACTCAATTGCTAAATTTTTAAATCAACTGTAGTGGCAGGAATTGCTAAAGACACTGACAGCAAAAATTCATGAACAGTCAGATTTAAACTCCTCGCTAACAAAACCAATTACACCAGGTTAGGACAACATTCAAGTTATATTTAAGACACTCATATTTATTAAACCCTTCCCTTTGCTTGGTGATCTATTGCATGGTTTGAAGAAAGATTCCTTTCTATTGAAGTGAAGATGTGCAAAGGGGTATTCAACACCCAGAATTACTTGTTGAGGCAGTTCCCTCACGGGCTGAACTATTAAAAGCAGAAAGTGTGTTATTTCAGAGAATCACCCAGAGGATGGTGCTTTAGCTGCAGTTATGCCAATAAACTGCTCATGGGTGTTTTTAAGGACTCCAGGTTTTGACAGAGAATGCTGAAAGAACAGTATGACGTTTCACTGCCCTGTCGAGCTGTTCTCTGTCAGGGTGAGCCCAAGGCCTTTCAAAACCTTTCATGCCAAGGCACATTAAGTTCAGATCAAGTGAAAAAGGTGTTGAAAAACAAAAAGCTCTCAGGTGCAGACTACATCAACTAAGAAATACAGCAGCAGCCTCCAAAGCTGACAACTATGTCAACACTGCTGTCATACACATTGAGATGCATGATGGAATTGAACACAGGTCATTTGGGTGTTAGCAAAACGTCTAGTGTTCTTAGGATGTGGGTTTAGACCTGAGAAACCCCTTTAGCAACTGTCTTGTTGAAGCACAGGGTGTTTTTCCTTTGGTTTAGAGAAGATTCACGTGGGCCCAGCTTTGATTTTATAATCAGAGTCACTCTTCTCAAACGTATCTCAATGTCATTGATTTGTTCTCATTCAAATCTCCTGGTACACAGTGAAAGGTAAATGTGAGCCTGGCTCATTTCTTCATCTGATACAGCCTTGTCAATCTTCAGACCAGTCTGGGACTAAAGATTGAGGAGACACCAAACAAGACCCTGGGGGGTCGATTCAGTGCTAACCTGATGGTGCTGAGCACGGGGCTGACGGGAGAGTGTCTGAATACAAATGCTTTAGGCTTCAATGCCACCTGTTGATAAAATAACAGTAAAAAACATGTGCTCACCCAGTATTTCATCACTGTCAGCACAACAGTAGTAGGGGAGGGGGTGAATGAAGTCCCAGGCCCCAACCCCTGAGACACAGACCAAGCAATGCTCATAAGCAGGGACTTGACTTTTACATGCCGTCAGCAGCCAACATGATGCTGCTGGGACCTTCTGCCAGGAAAAGCTGCTGTGACTGTGAATGAGCCCTGAGTGGCTGAACAAAAGGTGTTTTTGATGTTCATGTGTTCATTCAGAGACTGATTCTCTGCTGTATGTGCTTACCAGACTTTTGATCTTCCTTTGCTTCCTAAACAGTATGTGAAACTTCCCCTCACACATCGATTTATTCACGAACCTTTTCTCTTCCTCAGGTCATTAGAGGCATTAAAGTGAAGGACAGTCACACAACCAGAAGGACCAAAAAGGAGGATGAAGCAGCTGATAGCCCCACCAGGAGCACATCAGACATGTTCTCTTAATGGCCCCATAGTTAAAGAAGAAGATGAGAGCCACAAAATTAATCTCTGTTTGATCAGAAGATATAATGTTTGCTTTCTGATCCTGATAAAGAAAACCAGTTTATGAAAAGAATGAAAGAATATCCCGCATTAACATAAAATAGGACACCCTTGTCATGGCAAGGAAATGAAATGTGGAGGACAGATCAAAGGTACGTTGTGTAGAAAAAAATAGAGTTACGTAAGTGTCTACTCTTTTAAAACTGGGGATTTCAATTTTTGCAGAGAACTTTTGAGAAATTAATCAGAGAATTTAGAATTACAACGGATGAGAAAAGAAAGCAGAAAGACCAGAAATTAAAAATGAGAACTGTTCTCATTTCCAGGCTCACAGACAATAAGCCCTAAAGATGTGCAGCCCTGTGGCTCAGCTTGCAGCTGGGTGGGGGGGACAGGCAAACAGGTGCTCTGTACCCACATTATCTGGTTGACAGAGCCTGAAAAGCACAAAATAAATGCTGGGTGTTGGTATGGGCACGTCCTGTCTGTCCTTCAGAAGATACCACCACCATCATGAGACTGAAGGACTGGTTAAGCTCCACCTTAAAAAATGTAATTCGGCTTGGTTGCCATAACTTGCTTCATATTGCAAGGCTGAGATCTGAAACAGCACCAGACAAGAGCCTGGGAACTCCCTAAGAAAAAATGGGATGAAGCTGCTCCTGCCAAGAGGACAGAAAGTGCTCCAGGTCCCCTTTGGACAGCCCAGCTGCCCTGGGGCCATCACCTGCTCCACGACTTGGAGTCCCCCAACCAACAAACACAATCTCATCTGTAACTGTGGTATGGAATACTGTGGTATGGCCCTTCCTCATGGGAGGAAGGCCATGAAGAACCAGGTTCTGTCACTGTAATTCTTGATAGTCAGATTCTTCCTCTTCGAGGAACATGAATGATGAGGTGCCAGATCACAATTTTACCTCCCTCAACTTTCTGTGGGCCTGTGGTCTCCTAATGTTATGTAAATGCTGATTTTGGCATTTAATAGCCTGTAGCTCAGGGCTGCAATAAACTGAGACTGATCTAATAATGAATGACAAGCTTAATAATGTACCAAACTAGGAGCTTAAGTCCGTCTCCAGGGTTTAATAAGGCTGCCAAATAACAAAGCATTAGTTATATATTACAGCCCTAATAGCTTAAAATGTTGGTGCAAACAGAGCAGTGAGAAATGGAGTCGATGAGGGTTTTTTCTGGTGTTTGACGGGCATAAAACTGCTTGTCAGTTAATTTCTAGCACAAAGAGGTGTTAGGTTTCTTTTATGCCAGTGTAACTCCATGGAATGCACAGCAGCTGCTTTGTGTTTGCTGGTTTTGTCAGTCATGCATGTTTGTCTGGTTTGTTTGGTTCAGGCAAGACAAGGAAGGTGTAGGATCACAGTTGGAAGGGGCGTCTGGAGGTTGCACAGTTCCTGGACACGCCTGGATCAGGTGTCTTGCCTTGTGCTGTCAAGCTTTGCTTGTCTCCAAAGCTGGAGATTCCCCCTCACACCTTCACCAGGAACCCTTTCCCCCCTTATATCTAATCAAGATTTCCCACATTCTGTTTCAGATGATATAGAAGACGTGCAACAGACAGACAGGTCTGGAGTGTCCATCTCTGGAGACGTTCAAAACCCACCTGGCCTTGTTCCTGTGTCACCAGCTCTAGGTGATCCTGTCTTGGCAGGGGATTTGGACTAGATGGTCTGAGAGGTCCTTTCCAACTCTAACAGTTCTGGAATTCTGTGATTCTCTTCCCATTTTATTTCAAGATGAACACCCAGCTGCCAAAAAACTCAGATCTGAGCTTGAATACAAACTTCTGACATGTTGCTTTGGTTCCTCTGTAGCTTTACTACATGGACAGGTAGGGAGAGAGATCAGTGGTCAAGGTCAAGAAGAACACCTGAAATTAGGATAAGCAATAGTTGTTGGAAATACCTCCAAAAACACTGGCAAATGTTTTCAATTCACACTTTTGGTGCTTGGGAAAAAAAAAAAAAGTAATTAAATCCTTAGTGTGTCCCAAGGAAGTGGAGAGAGAAAAACTAAAATCAGTGTTCTCTTGTCCAGAGACAATCACTATTGGAAGAGAGGAGAGTAGTAAATGATGTCTCAAATTGTGCTGCTAGATCCTAAAGGGCATTCCTTTAGAGAGCAAGACAGAATGAAAGGGGAAAAGTGAAAAGATCTCAGATTGTCTGACAACCCACAGGAAAA